>JAODUE010014754.1:0-25939 GCA_027564755.1 Amblyopsis hoosieri
ACCAACAAAAAAAACACACACCACACCCACACACACACACCCCCCCCCCCCCCCCCCCCACACTCTCTCTCATGATGTCAGTGTGTGCAGCCAGCGCCTCCGGAGGACAAAGGTCGCTCGTTCATCGCTGTAGTCAGACAGCATCAACACACCTGAGTGAGGATTACCTCATGACAACACACTCACCGTGTGTGTGTGTGTGTGTGTGCATGGGATGAGGGGGAGGGTTGTGGCCTGTAGGGACTGGTACAGAGACAGAGATGGAGTTTGTGTGCGAGTCTTACCATGGCCTATTAAGCCAGAGACATAGTATGCTCTCTCTCTCTCTCTCTCTCTCTCTCTCTCTCTCTCTCTCTCTCACTCTCTCTTACTCTCTATGTGCGTCCGCTTGCTATGCTACTCCCAGCAGACAGCCTTGTGTCTGGGTCTACTGACTCGGCACTGATCCCATCTTGTGTGACCGGGGCCAGACAATCTGCTGACCTGCTCAAGGGAAATGCCCCCCTTCTCCCCCCCGCCCGGCCTGACCAGAGGAATGGACCCTGAACTTTCATTCATCAGCGAGCAGTAAAACCCACAGCGACACCGCAGGCAGTGGTTGTCATTGTCACATCACAGGAAGATCACAGGGTTCGTCACCCCCCACCCCGCAGACAATTCCAAGGCTGGAATAATGTTGTCTGGTGGTTTGCACCACTTGTTTGTGGTCCCATTCAAATTAAAATTCTTCAAATGTCTAAATGAATGCTTAACATTAATATAGCAGCAAACAACTATTTTCAATGTAAAGATAGAGTTCATGCATTTGAATGAAGGCAATGACTGGGGCCTAATTCTCTCTCTCTCTCTCTCTCTCTCTCCCTCTCTCCCTCTCTCCCTCTCTCCCTCTCTCTCTCTCTCTCTCTCCCTCCCTCCCTCCCTCCCTCCGGCATTCAATAACTTTGACTGTTTCCCCCTCCGTAAGTTGTGCAGTTGCCTTGGAACGTCAGCGCAAACGGTTTCCTCAGTGTTCCATTACAATCAGCCAGGTTCTGCTGTTCCAGTGTTCTCCAAAGCCTTATAAGGTCACAGTGAGTCACACTAAGACTCACATCGGGAAAACAAACCGCTTTCTGAGACCACGTAACCTTTACAAACAGCTTTAGCTTACAACGTCTGATCTTAGCCCAAAACCAAGTCACAGACACCGGTTCTCTTTTTGTTCTCTCTCCATTCACTCGCCCATGGTTACATGAGATGGTGCAGATGCAAACAGTTGAGTGTTCTGGAAATATGCTGATTTCCCAGTTTAGAATTGCGTAGCCGTTGACATTTCGTAATGTGTTCAGTTCCTCTCATTTGCTCTTACTGCAAACCTAATAAAATGTGTTGCTGCAAGAAAACGCTTAGCGCTGTGAAAGATCACAGATTCAGTCTTTGCTGCCCCATTTACTGCCCCATTTGGATATTAATATTAGATTTTGCGCGTCTCTAAAACAGCATGAATGTGTCTGGAAAATCTCTGGTAATGACAATTTAGTTTTTGTGTACTTTAGTATCTATGGCAATTAAATTACCCTGGATTAAACATCTTAAACCTGTAACGTCAACAAGTGGTTATTTGCTGTGAAACATTCCCACTTGATTTTACAGCTATCTATTGTATTCGTTAAGAATTAAGACAACTGTCAAAAAAAGGTGTTATTGTCGGCTGTTGTGGTTTTTATGAGTCGACTTCCCTTTTCCATATACATCTTGTCTTGTCAGGCTTCATAACTATTAAGATCAATGTATGTATGGATTAATGGAGAAACAAACCACATGGTGAAATATGGTTAAAAAATACATAAATAAATATATTAATCAGCCAATGACACCGGGAATGATTAATTTGCTAATGGACATTTGATTGCTGATATATGGATAAAACTATGTCCTTCTACGTATGTGGCAAGATAGATAGAGAAAAAGTTGTTGGAAAATGGAAAGAAGCTTAAAAGAAAAAACATGGCTGACATTTTAGAGGAAAAGCTAGACAAAACTCGATTAATAGCGGGGAGAATGGAGAGAGAATAGAAGAGGAACAGTTTTCATGTGGGCTACAAACAGCCCTCTTGACCCTCTCGGGGATAACAAAGTCCTCCATTCAACTACAAGGTTGTTTTGCAGGCCATTTTTACTGAGAGAGCCCAGGGTTCATTTTCTGCATCTGTCCATTAAAACCCCAAGGTAGCACGCCTATTACAGTTTGGTCATGGCTGAAGTACATTCATAACTACAGATTGTGTGTATTTTGAGCTGCAGGTCTGCTCTCTGCCATAGTGAATGTTATTGCTTAACAGCCCCATTACCGGGCACATGCTTACTGTACAGTATGTGGAGAAGATACTTCTGGATGTTTTGATATACGAGTACAGCGTATAAATTACATCAAATCATAGCCAAAACACAAATAAATGTACGGTAAATGTACTTCCTTTATAGCAGCATATTGTCAGAATAAACCTCCAATAGGAAACCAGGATATTTTTTACAAATCATGCATCAGTAAATTAAAAATCATATTTTATTTTAATTTAGTAAAATGGCAATCTCAATATGAGACCATTATAAGGCAAGTTCTGGCAAAATCATAAGAACTTTGATCTTATTGTGCATGATTTAGTAATGATACAGTAACTAAAGACAAAAAGCAACAATACATTTGACTGTTTTGATTTTGTGTAAGTGACACTATCCCAATGCCAGTGAGGCACCATGCAGATGGGACCCGTAATACTGTATGTTCAAAGAAATAGTTGAATAAGCTGAATAGTCCTTGAATAACCTTTTTCATAGGTGTCATACTGAATGTTTTGTTCTGCTTTCTTCAGAATGGAAAAGCTGACTGTATTCAATGTTACTCATGAGCCTCGGTGAACACACACACACACACACACACACACACACACACACAATCTCTGTAGTGTGAGGACAAAACACTTCTGTGCACATTGCGCACGCACATATGCACAGTAAGCTCATTGTTGTATATCAAGGACGCACATCCATATACAGTAAACCCACAGGTAATCTTTAAGATACAAACATAGGTAGATACAAACATAGCTACTGTAGATACAGAATACATGAACACACACAAAACAAGCAATTTCAACGGTTTTCTCTTTCTATTCCATGTCCAAACCATTAGTCACAGGGCTTTTATGTGTTAATACAGCCATTTTCAAAGAAATTCCCAAGAAACCAAAGGAGCTTCTGGGAACGTGCATACTTAGAATAATCCCGGTTATTGTACACGTCAGGATTTAAGATGAGAAAAGTTTGTGCATATTATAGAATTGTAAAACATTAAAAAGAAAGAAATCAAATATTTAAAAAATGTTTACATTATATTTTATTAGAAAATTGTAAGTCATACAATAAAGTATCTAGTCCTAAGAAAATGTCACAGGAGGTTATAGAAGGGAGTAAAACATTACAACCTGCTGGAAGAGTCAGTGGGCAATACAGTTATTTTATAAAACACATTTATTAAGGCTGAAAACTTTGACAAAAATAAGGTGATAGGAAAATGTTTTTGGGGTTTTCCCAAATTCTATTGTAGTGAACTGCACAATAGCATGTCTGGGGAATTTAACAGTGACACAGTTATAGAGAGTCCTGGAACCAACCCAAAGAGAATCAGAACCTTGAACTGAGAAAAGACACACACAAACACAAACAAGTGTGAACAGGCAGACACACAGTGGTGATTAAAAACCGCGTCAAGGGAAAGAGGAGGTGTACCGGACACAGTGCCGGCAGGGCAGGGAATTCACCTTTGATCAACAGGAAGTCACCTACACACAACACAACCAACAAAAAGTCCCTCATTTCTTTTTACGGATAATCACCAGCAACATTGAATTCAAAAACAGAAATGGGACCAATATTATGCTAGCTATAGCTAGCTAGGCTAGGAATGCACTGATCAAAATAGCTTTTTAAGAGAAAGGTTTTAATTTCTGTATTTGTATAATGTTTTTATGCATTTTATTTTGTTTTTACAGTTTTGCATGACACCATAGGGACACAATGTATCAGAAATGCCTGATAAAAGTCCCATTTTAGATCCTATTGTTTTTGGATTCAAAACGGGAAATTAAAATTATGTACACAGGTAAACATACCTAAGTGATACCCAGTCAGCAGACTTTACAAACGTTTTCCATAACACACTAAACTACATCTGCGCTATAGCTTTAAAACAACATATACATTCTCTTTTTTCCCTTCTTCGACTCACAATTTAGTGTATTCTTTACTGTATATTCTGTATTAGGTTTAAAGATTATTACAAAGGGTAATTGGTAGGGATGGCACCGATACGATACTGATATCGGAAATCGGTCCGATACTGACTTTAATAGCTGGATCGGTATCGGTGACAATTCGACAGTTGTAACCGATCCAAGTGGCTAATGCAATTACATTCATTTACACACAAAGGTCTACTGTCAAGCATCAGCCATGTCTAACCTACCTAGGCCACACTACTATTTACACTACTATTTACTTAACACTGGAATCGGATCGGTACTCGGTATCCGCCGATAGCCAAAGTGCCGATATCTGTATCGGTATCGGGACTGAAGAAACTGGATGGTGCCATCCCTAGTAATTGGTTTCACAGCAAGAATTAAAAAGAGTAAACAACAGGCAAAGAGAGGGCAATTTAATTGCAGGTTAGGGGATTAACATAAAAGTGTAGTAAGCGTAGTAGTTGCTTGATACTTTTATTCTCAATTAATATTTTCGGTTTTAAAGATAAAATCAGACAAAACAAAGGCCAATTTCCTGAAACATGTAAAAACAGGTACAGTATGTACAGACTCTTTTCAATAAACAGAGTCACACAATGGAACTACAAGAGTCAAACATGAAATGGAAAACTGTCAGAGAACTGTTAAAATAATAGTTTAAACAGCTAAATACATGTAGCCTAGAACATCAGAAACATCAGACATGTTAATGAAAGGTGAGTGCCAGGTTGTTCGCTTAAAAAAAATAATTAATAAACTACATAAAAACTAGCCTAAAATCTAAATTATGGTTCACCCAAAAGCAATGGACAACGTTATTCACTACAGGGAGTATAGTCATTGGAGGCAAGAGAGGAATTATATTTGCACAAATGTTTAGTTTTGGTCCCAAGCCTGGAACCAAGGCCAGATTATTATTTCTTCTATTGATCTGGTTGCTCTTGGTGATCAATAACATCCAGTTAAGTGGACACTTGCAAACTCAATCACATTAAAGAAGGGTTGGTGGCTGAATTAATGAATCCTTGTTCAGTCCAAAGAGGACACACAAAAAATAAAACAACATATAATAATTCATAGATTCAACTACAATATAATGTAGGTCCATTGTCTACAGTATGTAAACACAAAGGTTACAGTCTCACGTTTTGATTTAATTTCTCATGTGTATGGTAGGGTATGCAATAGGAAAACACATGCCATGGAATACATAACTATGAAGAGAAAAAAGGAACAGACAGGAAGGGAGGATACAAAAACAAAAAGATAAGGGAGGAAAATAGAAGACGTGTTGATGACATAAATGTCTCCTCTGATAACTTAACCCACACTCCCCCTGGGCGGGACCCCGTTTAACCCTCCCACTCTCCCCAGGCTGACTGATGCATCTCATATAAAATACAGTAAAGAAACAGGGGAGGTCAAATTGATTCCTCGGAATAGGGGAGTTTAAGAATCTCAAGTGATATCATCATTGTAAAATAAGTTAATTTGTCAAGATAAAGGTTCTGAAAAAGTGAACCACCCGTACCCTTAATACAACCATATTTAATACAGTATTTTCCGCACACTCCTCGAAGGGAATTTGGAACCTTACAGAGCTTTTAAAAAAAACAGCTGCCCTAAGAAATAGTTTCATAACCGCCAGTGCTCATCTTTCTTTTTAAGCATTTAGATCAGCATTTCAGTAATATCAGCTGAAGTTCAAGTTTGGAAAAGGGTGACTCACTCTATAACTTAGCACTGTATTTTACTGTGGGTGGAGTGTTGGGCAGGCCCACCCACGGAGAGTGTTAAATGGAGAAGTCAAAGTCAAGAGCAGTTAGATAAGAGGACAAGCAAAGAAAGCAAACAAGGCTGATGTTGGCTGGGATTACAGCATAACATTTTTAACCTTCCAAAACCTGACTAATTTGTTCATATTTAACAAGGGGAGAGATTTAAAAGGTAAACTGCTCTTTCCACGGAAACAAATACACAGCAAAGCCTATCTCTTGAAGTGCAGCAACCCCGGTTCAAATAAGTAACCATTTATCAGAAGCACTTCGAACTACAAAACAGGGAGAGGAAGATTGATGTATTTCTGTGTAATTACAGCCTGTAATAAAGGCTATATCACACTTCCGTCAGCAACAATTGGCTGCAATACCCTATACATTTGTGTCTGTGAGTGTGCATGCACACACACACACACACACACACACACACACACACACACACACACACACACACACACACAAAGCGACATCAACAGTAGCCTGTTGATTTACTTTTCGGGCTCCCAAGGAGTAAAGAATTCTGTTGATTTACACAGCATGCACGTGCACACAGCCGTGCACACACGCAACAAGGAGGCTAACTGGTGATGTAGGCCTTTGTTGCCTGATAATTGTTTCTAGGCAAACATTATTTTACGAACGCAGGCAGCTAACTCATAACCATGAATCAATGAGATGGTAATGAAGCCACTGGGAGCAAACACACACAGCATACTGTGCCTGCATTGCATTAGTCACACACACACACACACACGCACACGCAAACACACACACACGCACACACTTTTCAGGCTATCTTTTGCTATAACTTCCTTTATGTTATTCATTCCCCCCTCTCCCCATCTTTCAAAACAAATGATTTCCATACTTGCCCCACACTTCTAAAGCTTTTGGCACATTTATAGACACATAATTTACGCAGGAACAAACAAATGCAATAAAAGTGTCACTGAACTGGCTTGCTATCGGCTTCCCTCGACAACCATCCGTCCTCCCTCCATCCTGACACCACAGCAATCATCCGGTATACATAATCACTGCTGCTTTAAATGCATCATCCCTAACAAGGTGGGCTCGTTAGTCATGGCGGTGATGGTGTTTCTGGGCTTCTCGTCCCCCCCTTCCCTTTACAACTCCAAATTTAATTTCCACCTCTGGAGGCATGCTAATTGCTCACGGCTTCGGAAACTACACACTCAGAAGTTTTCTCATTTGCAGGTATAGAAGAGGGGAATGCATAGCTATTGATTAAAGGGTAGGGCAGTGTCAGAGAAACTTGATTTGGTGGTGGCAGTGGGCCACGGCAGGAGCAAGAAGTACTATGTTATCTTAACACACACACACACACACACACACTCACACACAAGTGTGAAGACATTAAACCGATTCATCTGCAGAATAAATATTGTAAGGAATATTTATTTCCTGAATATGTCCCCTGTGAAACCAGCGTTTTTAAGCCACTGCTGAGTGGCTCATACATGCCTATGCACCCCTCCCCAATGCAACGCTGGCTCACACTGTTCTCTACCTCTCCCCCTACAGCTGTACAAACAACAAGTGTGCCCGTTTCAAGCACAGATGAAAGTTTTTCAAAAATAACAGTGAGCTGGAGTGCAATATATCTAAACAGCATCGCTAAAAATACATATAATATCTGAAATGAAATACTTAAAGAGTTTGGGGGATAGAATATTACAATATCAAGCCTCTCTGTTTCTGTGTGGCCTGGACATCTAATATCTGTCCTGGTAGACACAATCCTCAACTGAATTAGTATGACAGAAACACACAACACAACTGAACCCTGCGCCACTAAACAACAGAGACAACTAAGACCAAGAAAAATGTTCAAATATAATATGCGCAAAACAAGTTTACAACGCCGGTAAGTACCACAACCTGCCAGTTGATTCAAACACTTCAGAGGGTTAGACTGACTCTCTGACTCTGAGAAGAACCACCTTGATCTCTTCGGTATTTGGCTGTATCAGTCTGATCATCTTAGAGCCTGCAGCAGACATATACTGTATATCAAGCAGCATCTCGTGAGAGTCAGATGAGAGATGATCTCAGGGAACGCTGTATGAAAACAGCGGTAACACCTTGGATAGCTGAACGTGAAAAAGGAACCTGTAAATCTTGGCATATACACTAATAAAATACTAATACAAATAGCAGCAGTGTTATTAGGCTGGGATATCCTAGTCTATAGCCCTGGATATTTTATGAATAGCCCCGTATCTCAGGAATAATTTATTTAATGAACATATTCATTTAAACTAAATGTTACGGGGATGATGAGGTAATTGGTTAATATCAGAAAAATAACACATTTCAGGGTCACCCATGGTTTAGTCAATACATTGTCAGCGTGACTGAGTACAGATTGAAGCAAACTTGAGCTTTTCTAAACTTATATTTGCATTCATTCTAAGAGGTAGATGCTCATTAAGCCTATTTACGAATGCAGCAATAAGGTCACATCTGTAGAATATTGTATATATTCTAACATTTTTACGAATCTTCTGCCAGAGGTGTGTGTCAAGTACACACGAATGCACACACCACATTCATGTTAGCTTGGCTACCAGTAGGGACAGAACACCGGAACCTTTTGTTGGAGCAGTGTCTCACGTATTCTGTGAAACACTCACTCTGAAATAACTTAATGTGTGCCTATGTGCGATGTATGCACAAGCATATGGTTGTGTGTGTGTGTGTGTGTGTGTGTCCTCACCCTGTGAGTGTCAATCTCCTGTCCTCTCCGCCGCGGGTTTAGCTCTTCGTAGGCTGGCATTATGCCTTCCCTCCTTGCCTGCTGGTACTCTCTACGGAGCTGCTGGATGCGGTCCAAACTGCTACACACGCACACACACATAGACATAGTGTTAGATGCTACTGTACGGCTATACTGTGAGCTAGTGCATCTTATTCTTTAAAACTACGTTTGGTGTCCACCCATCTGTTCCTGATTTGATTGACACCTTTTGGCACCACCTATAAGCCAAGCGACATAAACCATATAGCATACGTAATATAATATGTAAATCACTTTGAAATATACAATAGTTTGCATAGAGCTACTGTATTAGTGAAGAGGTCAAAGTCAGTACAAACATACTTATAGTTGCAAGCATGACTCCATGCAGTCTTTTTCATGTCAAGTTTGGTTCTTTGTTTTCACCTATGAATTGGTACTCAATCACCCCATTATCACCCCGGTATGAAGTGCTCCAAGAATTCCACCTGACGTGTCCACCAATCAAAGAACTTATCTGATTGTGAGGCAGCCAATAGGATCTGCTTATTTCTCACAGTTATTTTTCTGGCCCTCAACCTTAAAATGAGTGTGAATGGAGAGATAAAGACTTGACAGATATACCTTGGCCTAAATGTGGACACACAAACACAAGCACGCATGCACACACACACACACACACACACACACACACACACACACACACACAGATAAACAAACTGGTGCACACACACAAATCAATCTTCAGATTTCTGTCTGCAACTCTATTTTTCCCTCTCTATATTTCTCCACAGCAAAACACAAGCAAACAAAAACATCAATCTTTTCAGATTGTGTTGCCCCTCCATCAACGAAGGACACATACCGGTAGCATAAGAAAATAACACACGTGTACAGTACACATGGACACACACATTCAAACACAGTCATTGGTTTTCCATTTGTTTTGCTCAATCGCTGTCTGTCTGCTTGTGTTTGAGGCCCAAAGGACACAAAAGTTTGTCTTTAGGGTCCATCGCCATATGCAAGGCCACATGGGTTCAAGTGTTAAACATACACTTGCTCTGCTCTGTACTAAAGGCACAGTATGTGACCCAAAGCGTGACAGAAGAATTACACGGAATTATATTTATCTAAGTGTGTGTGCTGGAAATCCCCCATACCAAGAAACAGAGACAATCACACACTTATTAATGCCTGGCAAATGGCCAAACACAGGCACATGTGTACATTTGAACAAACACACATGCTCCCACTAAAGTCACTATGTGTGTGTGTGTGTGTGTGTGTGTGTGTGTGTGTGTGTGCGTGTGTGTGTGTGCATGTGCGTGCACGTGCTTGCATGTTTGTGCACGTTTGTTCTAGACAGAGATCAGAGGTGGAAAGAGCACAAAAATATTCTACTCAAGTAAAAGTATAATTTCTTTGATTCAATTTTACTTAAGTAAAAGTAAAAGTAGTGGTATAAAAATGTACTAAAGTAAAACTTTTTACTTTTACTTTAGTACATTTTTATACCACTACTTTTAGCTCATTTAAAATTTTAGTTAATGGCGGGGTGTTGCCTGTGCAGGGCTCTAATGCTTCCTTTTTTCCCCAAGGAGCACATGTGCCCCTAAATGTAAAAAATAGGGAGCGCAGTTGAAATCTATTTATTAAGGACAAACATAATGGTCACTATTATGCAACATTCACCTTTTGTATTCCATGTAATTGATTGTTTTACATGTTACTCTCTATAGTGCATATGTCTGATTTGCTTGGTAAGGCTTGTAGTTTGGTTATTGACATAACAAGAAACGTGATTACAGTGTATGCTCATGTTTGACCTTAAAATAATATCATATTTCATCAATATTTGCTCAAAACTGTGACATGGTCACATTGGCTACTGTAAATATTTGTTTACACTTCATTAATGGCAGATAGCCTACTGTAAAATAGCCTATGTCTCCACATTTAATGTGGATATTTAAAGTATATAGGACTGTACAGCTTCCACAGGTGGTAACACGTCAGTGTTTCAACACGAAACAGAACAGCATAGATATTATTTCTGTGTGTGCTTCTTGCCAAATGCGTCTACCTTGTCAAACAGATCTACAGAGAGGCAGGAACTTTTTTAGTCAAAGATACAGAGTATTCATACATAAATTAGATCCAACACCAGTGTTACCTTTCCTCCTGAAAACACCTACCGTACAGTACTGTAGAGCAGTGCATAACTTCATAACGTTATAGAGCTATAGGCTATAATCTATTAGCGGTTGTTATGGTCTGTACGGTACCGGTAGGCTGGCTATTTGACAAACTACTGTGTAGACACTTTTACATACAACATAATCATAAAAACACTACTGTACTGTAGGCAAATTCATATTTAGGTAAGGTACACATTAGGCTACTGTACCTTTGAACATACAGCCTTGTTTATTGTACTTTGTGTTCAGATCAGCCACCTCCAACAAACTTTAATCCACCTTAAACACTTTAGCCAACTGTGTTTTCTGGTTTGGAAAGAGATGAGCTCTCTGTAACAGTAGTACGGCAGGATATATCTCGTCGGAGTTGCACGTTCCCGAAGCGCATCTAATGAAAATGTTCTAATAGCGCAGTATTCACATTCACATTCAGTATTCACATTCATTCATTCATTCATTCATAATTCAGTAGTATTCACGTCATGCCTGTTATGAGCAACCATGAATTACAGTGCTGAATACATCCCATTCTATACACATGCGCCGCCATGGCAACCAGAAAGCTACTTTTTTTTCCCACTTTCGGCCAATGCTCAGAACGTCGATTCTTTCCTTGTGTTTTCTATTTACACTTCTTTTTTACGTAGTAACTGTTGTGATTTAAAATGTAGCGACGTACAATACTTCAAACAAAACATACTTGAGGAAAAGTAAAATGTAACACGACTCAATTACAGTATTGCGACTCGTGAGAAATTGTAAATTGTTACTTTCCACCTCTGAACAGAGATAGAGAGCTATTCAGTAGGTTGGTCTGTCCTATGCAGCCAGCAGATTCTAGATTAGATTTATTTAAAACCCCACTAGCTTAGCTCATTTAAAATTGCATTAGGGGCTTGAATACTGTGTTGTCTGTATTGCTATCAGTGTCTGGACATAAGAGTGCCAGGCATTCCATGGGAAAGAACCCTCAATTCCACCAGTCAGCGTGCCAATGAACTGCTATAGTGGTAGTTAGTACCACTGCAAGTGGAGTAGTCAATGTGGAAATCAACAGACTAGTCTAGTGTCTAAGCTAGTCTTGATGCTGATCATGAGCATACCCACATGGTATTGAAGGGAAAAGCAAGTTACAGTAGCGTAAGAGAACGACAGACCCTGCCAAAAATCTATATAACACATACAGATAGCTTCTAAGTTGTCATTATTAAAAAAGAAAGAAAATGTGCTAAAAAAACAATTTATTATTACAGTTGATTATATTTCACTTTTCTTGTACATTTCTTCTAATAACATTTGAAGAGCAAACGCTTGTGTGCTCTTCATAGCACATTTGACCATTTCTTTCTGTCTATATTTTCTCATTTAAGATGTTCAACAGAGCCGTGCCACTGCCTGCTGGGGCAGACACATTCTGAAGAGATGGGAATTACATTTAGACTTTGAAGGGAATACATTATGTCAGTGTAGTTTCTATGTGTAGAGCTGTGTGTGTGTGCTTCTGAAACACAAGTCGGTCCACCCATTTTTGCTGCATTGTGTGTGTGTGTGTGTGTGTGTGTGTGTGTGTGTGTGTAAATTAAGTACCTTATTGTAGGCAGAGAGAGCTGTGTCAGCATTAAGACTATATACTGTCTAGAGAGGGAGTGCTAGATGGAATCAAGCATGTATGCACACACACACGCACACGCACACACACACACATGGGTACGCTCACAAGACAGATGCTTTATGAGAAACATGTTGTGATTCTGCAGTATGATCAGGGCATCTATCGATATTTGACTCTATATTCTAGTAATATGGGAGACGTTTTATTGTACCCTGTTTCAGCCTGAGGACCATACAGTAGCTGGTGTCCCAAGGAGTTAAGGAGACATTTTATAAGCAGCCTATTTTTCTCTTTCTCGCTCTGCTTCAATCCACTCTCAGGGGGCCCAGGAGAATAGGGTGTTAAAATGTATGCATTCATCTCCTGGTCGCAATACACACACACACACATACACACACACACACACACACACACACACACACACACAAGTCTGCTTTGTACAATTTATGGCATCATATAAAAGTAAGAGTATGAGATGGGAGAAAGCAAAAACAAACAATAAACTTGGACATAACATAAAAACAGAATGACACACACACACACACACATACTGTACATGGACATAAATTAGTTTGACCTCAGACTGTGGTAGCCATTGATTACTACTTGGAGGAACAAGTGCTCTGTAATAAAAGCGAACTGGGAATGACTTCACTGTTTAACAACCCTGTGGTCATTAAACAACAATAGGAACTATCAAACATGCCATCGCACCGCAGCACTTAAACAGAAGCATGTAAATTTCCCACTTTTAATAACGGTGTGACTTCTAATTTTGAAGGCAACTCCTACGCTATTGAAAGGAGAGCTAACAATCAAATATGATTTGAGGTTCAATATTGTAAAGGTGGCCTTTAGAATGAATGAACAGCGAAGCTGGGAAGAGCCAATGAATATTCTGATGCCGTTGGTGATGTTTAAAACGTCTCATCACATTTAATATAGCATGCTCAGGCTGTGCCGGTGAGTAATTGGTACATCAACGATTAGTGATGCAAAGGTTGACCCGTAACCTGCCGGTCGGGCGGGCTGGGTAACGCTCACCAGAAAGTACTGTACTGTAGGTGTGGGAGGGCCAGGTCAAACAGTCAGGTAGCATTCTGCCTAATTACTTACATATACATTGCATGCCTTCTCTTCCCGTTTCTCCCTTTCTCTCACACACACACGCACACGCACGCACGCACACGCATGTACGCACACACACACAAACACACACACGCAAGCATGAGGATGCAGTACTGTCCACTCAAGCCCTGGCTGTCAATTATCTGCATTACTCTACCCCTAATATCACTGTAGAATAATAGTTTGTCTATATGGTATCTTTATTTGTTCTTCGTGTAGAAGTATAATTTGTGGATCTAATCTCATGTAATTGCTCTCTCTTATGCACTGTAGATATTTATTTTGTATTACTTTTATGCACACGCACACACACACACACACACACACACACACACACACACACACACGCACACACACAGACACACACAAACACGCACACACACAGAGAAGCAAAAGGCGATCAATCCTGAGCTCTTGCAGCGTCACACCAATAATAATTCTATTAATGTTTAAAATCAGAAGGGGTAACACAGCGGTGGCTGTTAATAACACTACCATTAATAATGCAGTGCGCCGTTCCGTAATGACATGGAGAGATATACGGTACTGCTCTCAAATATTGCAGCGCTTGCAGCCAGGGAGGACATCTTTGTCAGTTAAGACGATGGATACGTAGACGCCTTGATGTTAATGATGGCTGCACGGGGAACCGTGCTCGTACAGTGGTCAGTGACAAGTCGCTGCATGTCAGCCACGTCATTCGTAAGCGGTGACGCGGCGGGCAGCAATCGGCCCGGCGGCGCTGCATTAACACAACCAAACAGCCCCTGGGTGAAGCCCTGCTCAGGCAACTGTGACGGGAATCGCGTGACGATGTGTTTTAACGTTGCACGGACGCCTGCTGCCCTGCAGGGAGCACGCGGGAAAGGGGGGCAGGGATGATAAATCAAGCGCACCTCAACTTGATCAAATATAGATTGAATGTGTGTGTGCTTCTAGCCAGATGCGCTCGGAGCGGGCTGCCTAACCTGTCATCAATAACATCATGAATAGTTAAAAGGCAATACTGAGTGATCGGTCACATACATTGCCAACACCATAGCCACTAGCCAGTGGAGTGTGTGTGTGTTGTTTTGTGTACACTACAGTATAACAGAGGAGCTGGCTTTAAGCTGCATTGCTACTGGTTGAATATGGTAAGGGGGCTACTGAGAGTGATGGGTATATTTGCATATTGTTATTTATCATGCCATGTTATACAAATAAGCTAAATTATTATTACCTACATTTGATTACATTAAAGTGATACTGTCGTCATTCTGGAAGAAGCTTGTTGACATTTGAACTAAAAAAAACTAAACTCCCTCAGAAGCTCTGCCCCCCACCCATTGGAAATGCATTGCAAAGGCTGGGATATTGTTGTGTGGTGCGGTCTGCACCGCTTTGCTTGTGTTCCTATTTACAGAGCCAGGGTGTGTAGAAACACCAGATTATTTTGATCAGCCCGCACACAGAATTGGCAGCTACCGGGCTGAGAAGATATGCACCGAATTGCCATATATAAGTCCCAATCGCTGACTACAGTACCTTTGATATATATTAAAACATACTATAACAATGTTAGTATTATTAGTACATTACAATTATTACAATTATGTTAAATCTTTTTTTCAACAAATACTACCATTAACTGCTATCTTACACGTATAGATTATGATAAACTATTGTTGCTTAGACCAACCATCCTTTACTATGTAGGCTACCTATTTATCACAGCAAGAGAGAGAATATTGGATTTAGTAGCATGGCAGATGAATGGCAGAGCCTCTGTCATATATCAAGCATGTTCACATCCCGTGTGTGTCTGCCTAGGCTTTCAACATGGCGGGAGTACCTACCAAAGCACACAGAAAGAGACAAAGCTGGAGACAGAAATAGCGATTGTGACGGGCTGAGAGACACAAAGAGGAAGGCTCAGTGAAGACGGTGGCTTCAGTGCTTCAGGGGCGGCTTGGAGCTGAAAGGGTTCATAAATCACAGACAAAAGCTGAGGGTCAATGAAACTCCCCCCCCCACACACACACACACACACACACACACACACACACACTTGGGAACTATGTAAATTCACTCGCATCAGCAGCATTACTTGTGAGGTACCATGCAGATACTGTAGACGTACAGTACAGACAGCCACACACACAGGTGATATATAGCCCCCTCTTAGATGTGCCACAGGGGGGAAATGTCTGTAAGACCCTCTTTCACATAAACTCCAATTGATGTATCACATCGGGGCAAGAGTGTGTGGGTGTGTATGTGGAGAGGTGTAGCAAAGGGGGGGGGGGGCATGGCGTGGGGGGCCTGAGGGAGCAAGACGAGCCTTTATCCAAGATTGATATGCTTTCTATAGATGGAGAGATGACCATTTAGTGTGTGTGAGTGTGTGTGTGTGAGAAAGAGAGAGAGAGAGAGAGAGAGAGAGAGAGAGAGAATATTCCACCTGTTCGGTGAAAAGGCACCTGAAAATCATCTACAGCCTAGCATCTGCAACAAAACTAAGAAAGAAAGAAAAAAAGAAAAAAAAGCAGGGGTGAAGTAGGAAGTCCTTTCATTCCCCAACACAAAGTCATGATAGCCATTTGGAAAATCAATAAAGCTTGAAAAGACAAACTGCGATTGATTCACAAGCTTTAGAAGCAGCAGAGATATGGATGGCTCTTCTACTCTTTTCAAGGAGAGTAGCACATTTTCCTTTAGTTTCCACTGATGTGAAGTCACGATAGTCGAATCAATACGCCAAACAATAATGTCTTAATAGCGCTACAAATTACAGTTACGGATTACTATATAACCATTTTCAATGCAAAGCTAAATTAACATTTGCCTTTTAAAATTACATTATATACATTACAATACATTAGGACACAAAGCATGTGTATTTATTAGAATTAAGTATTATTAAAACAAACAGATTTTAAGACCATGACCAAATCTTATCTTACACGATTTGCCAAAGTTTATGCAAAGAAAAAAACGTAAAATATGTAAACTATGTACTGCTACAGTAGATTTCAATCACAAATCGCAAGGCAAAATAAAGACATCCTTATATTACTAAGAGTTCAGTCCACATTAACAGACAAACCCCTTTTATAATGTACTGTCTTTTTTTTCCTCCACTGAACTGGCCAAACTTGCAGCTGGAGTAGCTTTTCGCTGCGGACATGGCAGACAAGCATCTCGACGGGCTGAATCTGACCAAATATGCTTGCACATCTACAGTATGAAGTACAATACCTTGGACGCAGGTCGTTTGACAACGGTAAGAAACATGTGTCAGTGGATGGGGGGGAGTTTAATGAAGAAATGGAGTTTATTGACTCATGATGACAAGATAGGATTTGTAATCTTCCATGCTTCACAAACCCACACTTTGCTCAATGTGTGCTGCTATAAAGACGAGTGCATGTATGTGTGCGTGTGTGTGTGGGTGTCATCAAAGGATCAGATGCTAATCAATGCTCTCTCTCTCTCTCACATTTCTTCTTGTTTTTTTGTTTTTTTGCTACCGTCAGTTATGGATTTACTGCGGGCATTAAGATTTGTCGTTACGATCCGTCATTCCCCCGCTCCTCTCGTCAATCCATTTTCCTCTGTCATACTCATTTCAACGAACCTGCTTTTCCACACAAAGATAAGAATTAATCACACTTCCGTCACTCTGTCTCTCCACTCCATCTCCACTCCATACTAATTCCTAACTGTTCGTCACCGCTGTCCCCCATCCATGATCCATGCCAGCTACCTCAATCTATCCCCCTCATTCCAGCCTCTCCATCTTATCCCAGCACAGTAAAAGGATATACAGTATATACAGTATATATGATGAAAAAATGATATCATGATTATCCTGGCGATAGATGATATTATCACGATTATTTATTATTTTATTATTAAACTCTTATAATGGCACTAAAACATACTGGAATCACTCAATCTTAAAATGTGTTATCATGACACACACGTACTGTATATTTTTGGTGTGATTTTTTTTGTTTTGAAACCAGTATTTCAACCAATTTGATTTATCTTTTTTATGTGGGGGACACAACGGGCAAGCCAAGCCTTTAGCCATGGTGGTGATTGACTGGAAAGATGCAGGCTAATGAATAAATGACCAAATCAATACAATTGGACTGTACAAGTGAGCTACACAGCTTTTTTCAAATCACTTGTGAAAATATTCATACTTATGTGAGGATATTCATGATTATCACGATAGTGGACATTCACCACAATACGATTATAGTCACTATTTCTATCGCGATAAACCATAATATCGTATATCATCCCATATATATATATATATACAGTGCATATACACACGCAGTATACAGATAATACAAAACTTGGTATCTGTCACTTCTGAGCCGTCATTTCAGTCCAATCTCCAGCTCATCTCCATATTTCCTGCCCTGCCTCCTCCATAGTTTTGACCCTTACTCCATCCTCTCGCTGTCATACCCCCCCCCCCCAAGCTGGTGCTTTGCTCTAATTAGCTGACGTCTCCGCTAACGACGTTTGACAACAAAAGATCACCAATGTGGGCAGGTCGGGCGAGGGAAAGGGGGTTGAAAGAAGGTGAGAGAGAGAGTGTGTGCGTGTGTGGTGTGTGTGCACGTGCACTTGTCAGGTGGCTCTCCTCTCCTCCCCAAGCTAACAGGAAGTGGCGCATGTTTTTAGAATGCGGCTGACAGGAAATGACAGTGCTGGTTAAGCTGTGCCACTTAAGCAAGTAAAGTAATTAGCGCTCTATCGACTGCCATAACATCATTCAGACTGGTTGTCTGTGTGTGTGCGCGTACATAGAGACTGTGACCCACAGTCGGCAAAACGGTTGGCATGCCATCGCATGAACAATTAGTTCAACTGAGTGTGTGTGTGTGCACGACTACAGGTGCTAAATTGCTCAAATAACATTGATAAGACAGACTTATCTGTAAGGAGAGAGAGAGAGAGAGAGAGAGAGAGAGAGAGAGAGATTACCACCACTACAGGTGGTAAACTGGTTGGCATGAAATCATTCAGACAGGCTGTCTGGGGCAACCGTGCCCACTGGGACAAGGCTGCTATGCTAATGGGGCACGCAGTGCCTCTCAGTCGCTCTCTCTTTGTCTCCTTGTAACCACGTGAGTCATATATTGTTGCTGCACACAGCCTACATAACACATGTAATATATCTATTATTATTTGTATTTACACCACATATACTGTAGAAAGACATTCAACAAGTGGTTGTGCAACCATAAAGCACACAAGAAAACCATGTAATCTCATGGCCCATCTGTTTACCTGCTTCTCAAAGACAACAGTGTGACACACACACACACGGTATATGGATGGATCCACCTGATATTGTAGAGAGAATGTCCTCTGATAGCCCAGCCTGTCTAATTGGATCTATAAAACAGAAATGCACCTAAACCACATAGAGGTAATTGCTCCTACATATCGCCCGGCTCCGAGATGCCACAAAAGACAACAAAAAAACATAAGCTTGACGAGTGCACGTGGTATGCATCTGTGTGTGTGTGTGTGTGTGCATGTCCTTTGTGCAGACTATTTTTCAATGAGAACTCCTTCACACAAACACGAGAGGCGGAAATGATAATTGAGAGGAATATAGAGCGAGCGGGAGGGAACGGAAAATAGACTTTTGAAAGGAGAGGGAGCGACAGAAGGGGAAGGGGCAGAGTAGACGAGTGCCACTTCAGTTCTGTCTCTTATTAGCCGGGGCTGAATCAACCGCTAAGAAAGCTGGGTGGAAAAACAACCCACTGGCCTATTCTCCTCTATCTCTCTCTTCCTCCATCTTTCAGTTTCATTTTCTCTCTCCTTTATTCTTTCCCCCCATTCCTTGCTCCGCCACGCCTGCTGTCCCAGGATCCTCCTTCACCCCTTCCTCTCTTTCACATCCCTTCTTCCTGACCTTCCGTACTCTCTCCTACCTTCTTTCCATCTCTCTTTCTCTGCCTGACTGTCTGTCTCTTCGCCCTTCCAGTGTCTCAAGCAGGCAGAGTGGCCCCCAATGCCCTTTTGTTTCTAATTCCTCTCTATTCCACGCTCATCTCTCCCTCTTGTCAAACACATTCCCAACAAATCCCCCCTTCCCGTAATTCCTTTGTAATGCTCCTCTTACCCCAAGACCGTGTATGAATGAGGTTTCTCACCGCATATCGTCCATGTAGAGTTCTGCACTTTCAGTGTTTTTACATTTCATTAGTGCTGTACCAAACAATCATTGTTTGGGCAATTAATGGAACGACTATTTTTTTTCGATTAATCAAATAACTAAATTATCGATGATCTAGAGATCCAGTCAGTGCCATAGGGTGCTCCCTCAGAAGCTTAACTTTACAAAAAGTGTTCTATAAGCCGTTGATCTGCTACAGAGACATCAGTGGATGTGTTAGGGTAGGTAGGCTACACACACTAGGATGCTACACACATTCGTCTTCTTTTGGTTTCAGGACGACTGGGCGCGTTCACAGCACATTGCTGCCTCTCATAGTCCATTAACGGCACAGTTTTTTCTGTTTTTACTAGTTGCAAAATCAATGTATTTACGTAACCGGTGACGTCGGTTACGTCGACTAATCGTCCCAGCACTACATTTCATATAGTCGGAATATCATTTTTCTGGTTAATACATGTTGGGTATGCTAATGTGATTAATTATTTCTTTACAGGGATATTGCTTATTCACACAACTTGCAAAGCTCCAGGAAAACTTTACAGGTGTTTTTCATCCTTTTAGTTGGACTAAAGTTTACAAAAATATGTTTATTGTATACACATAAGTTGTCAGTTGTCCCCTCTTCAAGGGTAGAACAATCCTCATTTACATGCTAGAACCGTCCACAAGAGTACATACAATTACATGCATTTGAGGAATATTGACTCCTTCCAAAAACAAATAAAACATCTGCCAGCTTAATGCTCATATTATATATACAAATACAAAAACTACAAAACTGTTGAGATGCAATGTGTCTCATACAATAGACACAAACCCACCACAACCGCCCTCAGCGCCAGCCCATTTACCTGAAACGACCCCCTGTCTATTCACCACCCAACACACCCCAGTCTAATTACCTATTAGAAGAGACTCTAATGGAAAAAAATTACTCTAAGGGCGAGCTACCAGGCACTCACTACGCACCTGTGTGAGAGATATATATATATATATATATATATATATATATATATAGAGAGAGAGAGAGAGAGAGAGAGAGAGAGAGGAATTGGGAATGTGTAAACCTGCGTACGCATTAAAAAAGGTGAGTGTGTGTGTGTGTGTGGCACTCAGAGCAGAGAGAATGTCTGCTTAATTAACAGCTAAGAAAGAAAGCCACTCCAGTGACCAGCCAAGCAGTGCTAAAAGCTCTCTCAGCCTCTCTCTCTCCCTGCCTGTCTTCATCTCCATTTGTTGGGCTGGTCTCTCTGGCTCGCTCTAATTCAAACTTTGCCCTGGTTCAGTGAATGTAAAACGCTGAGATGACACTGCCAGAGGAAGGCAAATATCAGGGGTTACTGGCCACAACATGGGGAGTGTGTCTGGGAGCCCACTGAGCTGTTGTGTTCTGCCTCTGGTGCTCTGGTGCTCTGGGCACGCAGGCAGGCAGGCACATATACAGGTAGGCAGGCAGGCAGGCAGGCAGACAGATACTCAGTCAGACAGACAGTCAGTCAGACAGACAATCAGACAGACAGGCAGGCATACACATATACATACAGCCGGGCAGGCAGCCCATTCGTTCTGAGTGCAGTGGCGCTGCACTGCCTGTACACAGTGAAGCACAATCACTCTCTGTGTCTGTGTGGGCCAACCTCTCCCTCATTCTCAAGACCTGTGCAAATGTAATCTTTTGTTCCCACTACATTTCTTTCATGTCCATTTATTCATTTCATTCATCCCCCCCCACCCCCCCTCTCTCACTCCTTTCACTCCGCTCTATCAAAGCTGATAGTCTTCTAATTGGAGGAGTGCTGGAGGTTGTGGTTGCTATGGTTACACCTAGAGCAGGGGACACATGGGGGGTTTCAGGGTGAGTTGTGGAGGAGGGGACCACTTGAGAAAAGTGAGGGCGGCACTCGTCCAAGGCTGGGGCGTCCACTTCAGACCACAGTCCCTCTCTCTGTGTGTGTGTGTGTGTGTGTGTGTGTGCAGGTCTACAGAGGGAGTACAAGGACTTACACTCCCGCCACAAGAAGCCCCTCAAGACCTCTCTCAGTCGTCCTGTGTTCCCTCCGTCTGTAGCCCTGTCCGCCACGCTGTGCGGCATGCTCACCACTCCATCCACATCAGAGCAAACAGCTACACCAAGCACAACCATGCTCCACATACCCCGTCCGCGCCTTGGCGTAAAGCAGCGGCATGCGTATGGACGTGATAGAGCCGCTGTGCCCTTTTGAATGGAAGGCCCTGCACCAGTGCAGGCAGACAGGGTTACAGTATTAACACTGTCTCATTTAATGACTGGCCTTTCTTAATAAACCTCTGCAGGGCTATAGTGCCAACAGATAAATGTCATCAGTTAACACACACACACACACACACACACACACACACGGCCAGGCAAACACAACATGCATTTGCAAGCGAGGTTGTTCCCACTGTGTTTTGTGTCTTTATTAAGGATATTGTGAATTCCAGTGCGTGATAATCTTCTCAAAAGGACGGACAGGGCGACAGGTTTACACTCTCCTGTGATATTGTTTGTGAATATGACGTTTGTGAATATGACGCCCATGTGGATTGCTAACCTAATGATATTGTTGCCCGCCCACATTGTCTCAGAAACATAAACATTTAGTAACAACACAGTACAATGTGTTTATGCATATGTACAACATCATTTACAGACCACTGTCCGTTTTCCTTATACAATCTCATTTGTCCACCACAAGCTTTGCCAAATCATTCCACCTCAATAGTCTCCACCCAAGCTACGGTGGCCTCAGCCAGTGCATGTGTGTGTGTTCAGACTCCACTGCGATGTGTGTTCGGAGCCCCTGCTGATTAATGGGTTGCTCTTTGTTGTGCTATAAGCCATATCATTTATTATACATATCCCCGCACATCTCAAAGGAGACTTTATGCATTTATGACCCTCTATATTTGCTGTGTGTGCGTGCGTGTGTGGGTGTGTGTGTGTGTGTGCATGCCTTTCCTGGATATTTATGTATCTATGTTGCACTTTATATTGTCTGTGTTTGTAAAAGGAACTGCTTTTTCCTATTTACAAAAGAGGGAGCAGAGATCCCAATGGATACAAGTACATAATGTAACTGTGTTTTTTTTCTCTGCGTACTCTACTGTATGTGAGTGCGTGTGTGTGTGTGTGTGTGTGTGTGTGTTCATTGCTCTACTGAAGTGCTGATGGAAAAGGAGTCCTCTGTGATTTGGTTATCTTCGTTACACACGTGCACACCGCTGCTCCAGCCTCCCCTGACACACGCACACCAAACACACATGCACACACAGGGCTGACACATTGCTTTCCCTGGCACCATCGATTACCCTAAGCCAATGACGGAGCTCCGTTCCATGCACATCATCGAATGTCAGGAAGTGTTGATGAGCAGGAAGCTCTACAGACGGCAGAACTGTCGTCTATTTTTCTCTGTGTCACCCACACATTCATACAGTACACAAGGAGTCTGTGCCTGATAGACGGAAGATATCTATCTTTATTTTGGCATATTGTCACATCAAGTTATGCATGTACAGTAGTCCTACTTATAAAACAGGTGGTTGGTAGGGGTGGGAATCACCAGAGGCCCCTCGATACGAATGCCTCAATACGATATCATTGCAATTTTTAAAAATATTGTAATATTCTGTGATATTTTGCAATTTATTACTTTTTCCAATTTAAAATTATGTCCCCAAAGGAAAACGTTGTCAACATCAGTTTGTTCATCTCACAAGAAATGTTATTGCTGCCGAATGTGATTGTCAAGCTGACTAACTGACATGAACATGTCATAAATATTGTATATACCAAGATAAATTCTCATGTGCAATTTATATAATGAAATTGTGATGCTTGGCGTCTGTGTATTGATACAGTATTGCCATGGGAAATACCGCAATACTATGCTGTATCTATTCACCCCCCACCCCCCCACCCCCCACCCCACCCCTAGTGGTTGTAGGGCCTCAAACACAAAGCCTGACTTTCTAGAGAGAAAATAAAAGCAGGCAGGTGAGGTGGAAAAGACTCCCAGAAAATATCTCTAGCATGCCTCAAGCTGACTATCAAAGGTGTGTGTGTGTGTGTGTGTGTGCGCATGCTTGAGTACTGTATACAGAAATAGGTGACCTGTGAATGGCGGTTAAGGCGGAGCATCTCTCACACTCACTCTCTCTGGGGCCAGTTTAGAGATACACATTTAGCCCTGAGGTGTTTCTTTTCTCCTTTAATGCCGGGATATAAACGTGCGCACACGCACACGCACACGCAAGCGCACACACACACACACACACAGGCAAGTCAGACAGAGGGCACTAGGAAGGTGAAACCCTACTTAGACAGGAGGAAGAGAAATATGTGGATGTCAGCAACGTAATATCATAGCGGGCAGGAAATAGAGAAGGAGGGAAGAGTAAAGAAGAGGAGAGAGAGAGAGAGAGAGAGAGAGAGAGAGAGAGAGAGAGAGAGAGAGAGAGGGATATGGAGTAAACAAAGTGATAATTATATATGAGGGGCTAGTGAGAGAGAAAATAAAAAATATTTTATAAATAGCACAGATATGACTGAATATATTTGAAAAGGATAGATAGAAGAGAGCCATACAGTATAGAAAAGCATTATAGAATATAACTTAATAGAATATATTATCATAGACTAGAGCTCAAAATATACTTATATATAGAATAGAGCGCATAGAATACAGCAGTAACTATAACACAAAGTAGGAGAACTTGATTAAACAGAACAAAATTAAATGGCAAAGACTACAATATGATAGAACTAGGGTTTGGTACCGAACTCTGTACATTTAAGAGTACCGACCGAATTACATCGGTACTACCGAGTACTGATTTAGGTAAAATCAATCGGCACCAGATTTCGGTACGTTATAGATAAAGTAAAGAGATAAATGCGAGTGAGATTAAATCATCCCTGCACAGCCTGCATCTTGTTCAATGTTATGGCTACGGCAAGCCAAAAGCTATCACACGTTTACCTAAAGGAGTTTTCAATATTTAGTCTTCATGCTCAAGGGAGAAATAAGTTATTATGTTAACACATTGCGCATCTGTTTATCAGGGGAGTCTACATTAAATTGGATGCCGTGTCGGGTGTTCATGTAATACATTACGTAGTTTGCAGTTGAGACTGAAGCAATGAGATAAACAGACCGCTGTAGAAGCGGACACAGCAAACTCTTCTTCGTCACGTCTCCGGTGTTGAACACAGGTAAGATCAAACAGAGGGACGGAATATAGATATGTTGCGGAGGTGGAAGAAGGATGCCCGGGTGACGGTTTTGATGTGTGACACAGTTGTTGACAGTGGGATGGGAAGACTGGCAATGTTCAGGCTGGAGTTGTTTTGTGCGAGGAGAGTGGATTTAGAGCCAATGAGCAGGACCTCTGTCTTGCTGTTGTTGAGTTTGAGGGCTTTTACAGTCATCCAGCTCTGGATGTCGTGAAGGCAGTTGGTGAGGGAGATGGGGGGAGGGATGAGGTGGGTTTGGTTAATATGGAGAGCTGGGTGTCGTCCGCGTAGCAGTGAAAGTCAATGTTGTGGTGTCTCATGATCGTGCCCAAGGGTAGGAGGTAGGGTTGGGTACCGAAATTCGGTTCCAAGTTGGAACCGAAAACAAAATGTCAAGAACCGAGTACATTTAAAATAAATAATATTTCGGTTCTGCTAGTCGGTTCCAAAATGCGATTTAATTATTAGAAATAGCTTTAGCTGATACGTAGCCATCTGCCTATCACGCTGTATGCGTCATCGCTGCAGTGTATTTCAGAAGCTAGCATACATGTACATCGACAGTGTGAAAGATGGATCTCGCTTAACTGTCAAAAGCGTGGCCTTATTTTAAGAAAAAAAACGGCAACAAGCCAAGTTGCGTATTTTACCTTTTGATCTGCCAGCAACTGATACACGACGGCTGAAATAATGTCACGTAATTTGACCAATTTTACTTAA
>JAODUE010014765.1:0-25934 GCA_027564755.1 Amblyopsis hoosieri
GGCATCATTCGGGAGTGTGGCAAGGAATGCAGAAAAATAAAAATACATTAATGAATATAATAGTTTCCATAACACTGGATGCGTCTATAATCAGCTGTTGCTCCACTCATACAGTAACGTCATAGTTAACTATTTCATATTTTTCAGAAGGTGTGGATGGCGTGCAGATTGTAAAGAAAAACAGAGACTTACACTTAACTAACACAATATAAACAAAGTTGTGCTATTGTGTTAGTATAACTATATGCCTTAGCTTATTGATTGTGTCCTTCAAGACAACATTATGTCTTATGGAAGGTAGGAAAAAATACCCATATTTTGTTTTTCTATGAATCATAAAGTTAATGTGAGCAATTGCTTTTTGTTGAATGCATTTTGTTTTTGTGTTTTGCCCTCGATTCGGTCCCCGGCATGTACAGTATGGTCCTCTTATTGGCAGACATAGTGGTTTATGAGAAAATTAAACGGAATATTTAAATAGCTAATTATCAAAGAAGGTGTCGGATTAAATGATAGTCCACCCAGCTGTCGACATCTTAAAAGAACATCAACACCATTCGTAGGCTAACCAGTCAAGGAAACGCAGTCGAGGGCATAACTTGTAAATAATACAGCGTCTGACAAGTGCACTCTGCCTGAAATATTGTGTATAAAACACTATGGATTGTAAAAAAAAAATTTAATAAATAAAGAAAATGTGTAACGATTGTATACAGCCAACCATGACAGTTTAATTCTGAGCATGACGTTCCTCTGTGCGGTCTGAGCATTGACCGGAAGTGAAAAACCTGGCTGGTTGTCATGGCGGCGAACATCCATTATGTCGCTCAGGTATAAGGCGGATAGGCGGGGAGAAAACAGACCTATTTATTTTCAACTACTGAGCGATGCGGCACATCGACTACCAATGGCAGTGAAGACAGCGGTGACAGCAAAACATATGAGCCAACCAGTAAGTATCCACGAGCCAGGAATGCTGATGAGCGACGACAAGTGTCTGGTGTGACACAGACTGTGGTGTTGATCAAATGACAGTGCCCACTTTGACTAGTATAGAGGCACAGAGACCACAGTGTTGACAGTCCAAGACAACATTTCAGCTCATCTCAAACTAAGAAGCAAGTACCAGCTCTCTGTGCCTACCCTGGGACCTCTGTGTTCAAGTCTGTGTACTCTTCACAGCTCCCTGGCTCTGTGTGTGTGTGTGTGTGTGTGTGCGTGTGCATGTCTGTGTGTGTGTTTGTTTGCATGCATACACACAATTGTGTCTCTGTGTGTTTGCGTTTGCATTTGTCCTTAGCTGTATGATTAATGTAGGAAAGAATATTAATAAATAATATTTTTATACCTCTTTTTTATAAGTTATGTTTGGGATATTGTCTGAACACTGCTAAACATTGATTTATTGTTTAATGTTTGATGTTTGATCATTTATTAAATTACTGTATATCAAAGTGTGACCAACATGAAATATACCATATTGGCCTAGCAGCTTTTCCCAGTGATACCATGATACATTTGTAAATGGTAAATATTATACAGTATAATATTTTTATATTTGATAAAATGCCTGTGCAAAAGCATTGCATTCCTCTGCAGCAGACAGTGAGTCTCCAACATCACTGTTTCAGGCTCAATTTGTGCATTTCATTTGTTTATGTTCTTCTGCGACCCGGACGATACAGAGGCTAGTCTTTCGTGGCTTTGTGTGTGTGTGTGTGTGTGTGTGTGTGTGTGTGCGTGTGTGCGCATGTGTGCGTGTATATATGAGTGTGTCTGTGCAGTGCGGCACCAGGCCGGGCAGCGAAGCCAGCGCCGAGGTTCAGCAATGCATGAATACGACGAGGGTGGTGTGTGTGTGTGTGTGTGTGTGTGTGCGTGCGTGTGCGTGCGTGCATTTGTGTGTCTGTGTGTGTGTGCATATACAGTTCGTGTGTGTGTGTGTGTGTGTGTGTGTGTGTGCGTGCATGGATATATGTGTGTGTGTGTGTGTGCATATGTGTGTGTGTGTGCATATACAGTATGTGTCTGTGTGTGTGTGCTCATGTGTGCATGTATATATATGTGTGTGTGTGTGTGTGTGTGTGTGCACTCATGTGTGCATGTATATGTGTGTGCGTGCTCATGTATGCGTGTATATGTGCGCGTGTGTGTGAATGTGTTAGTATGTGTGCATGTAATTATGTGTATGATGTATTTTGTATGTATATGAGTATGTGTGTGTGTGTGTGTGTGTGGCGTGCGTGCGTGTATGTGTCCTAGACTCCAGCCACATATTCAGCTCACCCCTTGCCTGCCCTTACAAAGGCAAGGTACTGCTCCTACAGTATACTAGCATGGTTGTAACCGGACCCACAATGCACTTGGTGAATATAGGTCTGGACACACTCCACTGGGGGATTGTTGTTGCATCCAGAGCCATGTACAGAGAGAGTTGCGCCAACTCCGTTCACTCCAATGGACCGTTTTTTTCAAAGCAATGGCAGATCGTGGAGCCTCAAAACTGTTCACGGAAGTTAGCCGCAAATACTCAAAGTACCCTAGAAATAATATTGTTAATGTGAATCGATGCATTAATTGTCTAGTAATTACCAAAAAATAGTTATATATCTGTATATATTGATTCAAATTGCCCACCAAGCTCTTCCTGGAACTGTTTTGCATCTCCATGAACCATGTGACTGTGGAAAAATTTGAACTTCCGTTGCCGCGACTCTCACATGGCTCTGGTTGCATCCTAATTGGCATAGACCGTGGCTTCTTTTTTAACTGTTGGAGCATCCTTTAACCAGTCGGCCAACCTTTTGTATCTCATCATCTAGCTCTACTATAAAAAAAAAGATCTGCCATCCAAAGTGGCTGTGCGAATGTTAAAGCAAACAAGGTTTACAGACTATAATGTCAGTTCTTTATGGTAAGGTATGGTCAGTCATTCTTGCTAACTTCGAGCTCAAATGAAAACAGCACCGCGGTCCTCCGCGGCACCGCCTCGCACATGGAAATGCATTGTGAAGCAAAGCGTAGTACTACGTCTTTGTTGATGCGAGCGGTGTTCAACAATATGTTTATGTTCCTATCTCCGGAGCCAGGGCTGTGTAGAAGTATCGGATTACTTTTTCAACTCGCACAGAGAACGGCAAGCTAACGAAATGAGAGGAGATATTTGTTGAATTTGACAAAAAGTGTATTATCTTACAATTAGCTTGCAATAGCTGACTTTACCTCTAATCTTTAGACCTGCCCTGCATAATCCCACACCTCTAGGAGCCGATGAGGAGAGCTCTCTCCTACTGACATCCAGAGCTTTAAAGATAAAAGTGATATAAAATAAAGAATACAGAAATAACTAAGGTTACTTTTTGAAGAGCTAGAATTTTTGGCATTCATTCTGCCAGGGTTATCGGTTCAATTCCTTGTGTGGGGAGGAGCAGGGCATTTACACTGCCAGGGTTAGGGGTTCCATTCCCTGTGTGGCTCTGTGGGCAGACCATTAGGAGGTGCATGGTGGCGTAGATGATTAATAAATGATCACATTGTTATTCAACTAGAACGGTCAGGGTTAGGAGTTCTATTCCCTGTGTAGATTAATGGGCAGCACATGGCACTAACACTGCCAGGTTTAGGGAATAGGTTCTTGCTGGGGCCATGTTTAATATGCATATACTAATAGCCCAGCTAACGTTCAATAGGTTATAATGAGTGTGTGTGTGTGCGATGCACGTGTGTGTGTGTGCACGTTATACATGAATGAAGCCTCCCGGGCACTTACATGCGGCGCGTGTGTGTGTGCACGTGTGTGCGTGCACATGTGTGTGTTAGCGAGGGCATATCTTCCTAACCTCCAGCCCTTCACAGTCAAGCGCTCCCCCCCCCCCATCTCAGTGTTGATTACGCTGCGTTACACAGCTAGCAGGCAGCTCCAGTACACACTCTACCCCCCCTCGCCATGTCAAAGGTCACGCTCATCTTGATGTCGTGTGTCACAAGAGGTCGGTCGGTCTTAAATGCAGAGTCAGCGATTGTGAGCGAATGCACTTTTTGGTCAAATTCGGTGAATATCTCTTCTCCTGCTGGTTCTGTCTGCACAGTGAGAGAGAGAGAGAGATGAAAATAAAAAATGTCTACACAGCCATGGCTCTGTATATGGGAACACAAGCAAAGTGGTGCAGACCGCACCACACGACTCTATCCCAGCCAATGGTAAATGGACTGCATACATATAACACTTTTTCTAACCTTCCGGCCCCTCAAACAGGACAGTTTCACACACACACACACACACACACACACACACACACACAGACAGCAATGGTGGTGTCAGCCATGCAAGGCATCACCTGACCACCGGGGGGCAGTTAAGTGTCTTGCTCAGGAACCGTAGTGGGGCAGTGCGTTTCCAATGCGTGTGTGTTTGGATAGTGCTGGGCAGTAACTAGTTACTAGCTACTGTAATATTACTTTTTTAAGTAACTAGTAGTGTAACTAATTACTTTTTCCAAAACTTTAATATCACAATTAGTAATCCAAGTAATGCTGCGTTACAAGAACGAGATCCCCCCCCCCCCCGCCCAGACTTCCATATTATGAAGCGTTCAACACACGGAGGGAGACTGAGCATGTGACTTAGTATCTGCTCTCTCATTGGATGATGCACGACGCTGCGCTGAGTCTTCTTCTGTGAGTGGAGCTAGTGGCAACATCAAAGTTTTACTGCTTTGAGAGTTGCCGTCGCTCCCTTGCCACTAAGAATGCATTGAATCAAACGCGCCCCCCTCCACTCGCAGCGTCAGCAGATTTTGCAGGTCTTAAGTGTAGTCTGATCATGGAGGGGCTGACTGAGCTACTTTAAAATAATAAGTTTAACCGACTAGTATTTATGGTGCCGATGAACAGCGGTAGCAGATTTAGTTTAACTGACTAATTGTGCACATCCATAGTGTGTGTGTGTGTGTGTGAAGGGGCTGGCTCTTCTGATTATTTGAGCTCTGTAGAGGGGTGTAGAGAGGGATGCCATCAACTCATCACTCTGTTACGACCTGGCTCAAAGGCCGTAAACCAAACAAACCAAACTCTTAACTAACAGAATAACATAGAATGATGTGTGAATGTCTGTAGGTGCAAGTACTGAATATATGTGGTGCTGTTGCATGCTAACCAAACCAAGAAATTAACCAAACTAAGCCACAAACCAACAACAGCATGTGTGGTGCCAGGAGAGTCACACCGACAGTGTGCTGCAACACACCTATATAAGTGACATGCCCAGGTGCACCTAATTAGCCTAATTAGGGCCTTTACAGCCAATAAGGACCAAAGGCCTGCTGAAACAAGGCAGGGCCGTGACATCAATCATGCACTGTATTGCTACAAGGTATATTGCTAAGGTCTTTCTATAGAAAACATAACATAGGTAGGTAACTTACAGTTAATACCACACGACCACTTTGCTGTAAAGCTAATAAAAAAAAAATGTCCTTAAAATAAGATCACATTAGTATTGATATTTTCTAATGGCAAGCGATTGCATCTTCTATAAAATACAGTTGCTTCGTCCCTTTTCCAAATAAAATTCACTTTGATAAAAAAAACAGACTTTGAAACTGTGCTGACGGGATGAACACGATGCAGTGAGCTGACGGACCTTCTGCTTCTGCCCTGTCTGCTTGTCTCCCTGACAGCCACAGCCTGTGCTAGCGCTTGTCTCTGTGGTGGACCTCCTCCCTTCCCCGAGACACTGGGGCAGTGCAGGAATTAATGGCTGCTATCTATAGCTCTGCCACAGTACCAGGGGGTGATTTGTTATTTTCCCCATGGCCAGAGGAAGCATATCTTTGGCCTGTCTTTGATTCTTGCGTCAACAATGGCAATGGTATCAAAGGAAAATGGATATTAAAGAAGGGGCCATGTAGTTTTTCCACAGACTGTGAGAGGTGATCAAAGCCTTCCCTGTGTGGTAAATGGAATGTATGAGCTGCGGAGATAATGAAGCCTTTGGTGGGTCTAGATATGAAAATAGTCTCATCATCTACACATAGGAGTCTGTCTGTTTCTTTGGTCATATACAGTATATGGCTTGTTTGAAACACACGCACATACACGCTCGCACGCGCGCTCGCACGCACACACACGCACACACACACACACACACACGCACACACAATTTAAATGAATTAATTATTTAAGCAATTCTGTTTTGCATTTTGAACTATAACTTTAGAATCTTTTTGATGAGTTTTTCTTGGATTGTCGCTTTGTGAATTATAAGTGTTGGATCTTTTTGTATTACATTTTATAAATGAACACCCCTGTGTTCTATAATCCTCTCTATTCTTTGTATTTAATGGCCTAGGTATCATACAGGCTTCTGCATATCCTTGGCCTATACATACAATAAAATGTATGTGCGGCAGTATCTATTATTATACATTTTATATTTGATATAATTTACACAATAGATACATGTCCTGTACGAGTTTCTATCACATGCTTTCTTAGGAGAATCAATAAAGTTCTATAATCATCCATCCATCCTCATCCGCTAGCCCAGAGTCGGAACGTGCTGGGAAACCCCAACTTCCCTTTCCCGAGCCACATTAACCAGCTCTGACTGGAGAATACCAAAGCATTCTCAGGCCAGTGTGGAGATATAATCTCTCCACCTAACCCTGGGTCTTCCCCGAGGCCTCCTCCCAGTTGGATGTGCCTGGAACACCTCTCTAGGGATGCGCCAGGTTCAATGTCCCCAAACTCCACAGGGATGCCAGAGAAGCTCCGCCGGAGGTGTGAGTTGAAGACCTCACGGGCAGGGGCCTTCACCAGGGCAACACGTTGGCCCCCAGAGGATAGCACTGTTACCTCACAGCAAAAAAGGTCCCGGGTTCAAACCACGGTCGTATATGCCTTTCTGTGTGGAGTTAGCATGTTCTCCCATGTCTGCTTTAGGTCATAGAGGCCGTTCCTCCCAATCACACCTCTCCAATTGTCTTTATCATTGCCCACGTGCGTATTGAAGTCTCCCAGCAGAACTACAGTATGTCCCCTACTGGAGCCCCATACAGGACTCCATTCAGGGTCTCCAGAAATGCAGAATACTCCGAACTGCTGTTCAGTGCATATGCACTGACAACAGTCAGTGCATATGCACTGACTGCACAGAGTTTCCCCCCTCAACAACCCGTAGGCGTAGTAAGGTGACCCTCTCATCCACCGAGGTAAACTCCAACAAAACGGGGTCGTTACCATCCGACCCTCACAGTTTCTCCCACGAGTGGTGGGCCCATAGGATGGAGAGGAGGGTGTCACATTGCTTATTCTGGCTGTGCCCGGCTGGGCTCCGTGGCAAACCCAGCCACCAGGCGCTCGCTTCCACCGGGCTTCTCCTCTTGTATGTTCTTCCATGAAGGGTCTTTTGAACCATTCTTAGTCTCCCCTGAGACCACTTGCCTTGGGAGACCCTACCAGGAGTACAAGGCTCCAGACAACACAGCTCTCAGGGTCATAGGGACACACAAAAGTCTCCACCACGTCAAGGTGTCCTCTTTTCTTTGGGGGAAGTAAATATGCAAGTGACATTTTCATGTCAATGGTCAAATAATTCATTTTGATTATTGTATTTACCCCTGGACTTCAACAGCTCATCTGCTCATGTTCAAAACCTTCTGCACATTCAAAACATCTGTGTTTTGGGATGATCTAGGCTTAAACAGCTGAATTAAAACAATAATAGTATACTACACATTTTGGAAACATTTTGGACATAACCAATTCTACTACCGCTGAGCGGCCCTAGTGCGTCTTTCATGTTTTTATTGGGGGGGACAAATATGTTGAAAATATACCCAAAACGAGCTTTATTTTCTACGCCTATGTGATTAACTAGAGGTGGAGAGAGGCAGTCTATGAAACACAGGGAGCGTGAACAGTGACAATTAACAGAGACAAAACACAAGACTAACAGACAGGGAACAATACTCCAGAACACCAGACTGTTACAAGTCCACGTACTGTAGCTCAGCACCTTTCAAACAAACGGCTTCTCCTCTGCAGCATTGCAACAGTTTCTGGCAAAACTTGTTATTGTTCATCAAATTCTTCTTTCCACCTCATGAAATGTATAACTGTTATTACTCTGATGACAGCGGGGATGGTGATTGTGTACCGCCACTGGACCATATACATTGTTATTTTATTGTGGCTGAGACTTATCTGTTTGGGAGGGGGTTGATTAACACCAGCATGCAGGAAATTGAAAGAGTGGAATTGAAATGTTGTGAATGCTAATAATGCGTCCATAAAAGCCCATATCCATCTACTGTATCATATTGATTCTCAACTTTCATTTATATTTCCGCTATTTTATCAAAAATAATATACCGGAATATTCGCCTTCCGTTCATTTCCATTCCATGTGAGGAGTGGGGCAAATAAAATATTTGCTCACATGGAATGGAAATGGATGGCAGGGGAATATTGGCCAGTGTTAATTTTGCATATACTTGTGACTATAAACACATTTTACTCCACTTAGAGCAGTCTGAATAGAACTCAGAAATATGCAAATATGGCAAAGAGCCATTATAATGGCCAAACAACCTATAGTAGAAGTATAACCAAGTACGTCCGTTTATTTAATTAGCATAGCATATCAAGGCTTTTAGAAACGTATTTTAGGGCAGTTTTAAGTGCTTTTTTAATTTTTTTATCAGATGTGACTGGCTATTGTACATGCGGTTTTTATGTGATAGTGAAAGTGCAGTTATGTCTCTCTCTCTCTCTCTCTCTCTCTCTCTCTCTATTTAATTACATAAGGTCTTCCTAATAACTGCAAGAAAGAGTTACCAAGATGGCTGCCAACTGGCCAGACTGACTTTGACCTTATCAAGATGGCTGCAGAGTGGCCAGACTGACTTTGACCTTATCAAGATGGCTGCAGAGTGACCAGACTGACTTTGACCTTACCAAGATGGCTGCAGAGTGGCCTGACTTGCCTAAGGACTTTGACACTGTCCCCTTCCTCTTTAAGTGTTATTTTTTGTCTTCCTCTCTAAACTCAAGAGACTGGCTTCAGCACCAAAGCCTAACACACTTTATCTCGGGGATAACCGTTCTGACTGCATGTGATCAAATGATTTCTGTTGAAATCTCCTTTTTATGGCTGTTCTGAACAATGCTGTGCGGTGTTAAATATGTTGGTTTGTAACTGGAATAGGTTGATTATCGAACCATCACCTTGACGTGGTGGAGAGGTTTGTGTGTCCCTCTGACCCGGAGAGCTGTGTTGTCTGGAGCCTTGTGCTCCTAGTAGGGTCTCCCAAGGCAAGTGGTCTCAGGGAAGACTAAGAATGGTTCAAAAAACCCTTCATGGAAGAACATACAAGAGGAGAAGCCCGGAAGAAGCTATAGTTCAAAATGCAAAACAGAATTGGTGAAATAAGTCGCCTAAAAACATAGCACGTGGCTAAAACGCTTTTCTGACTGCTGAAAAAACACAGGAACAAGTTGCGCTTTCCTATTCATGCATATGCATTCATGGGAGGGTCGAGGAGAGATTGGGTGTATCACGCAAAAATATGGGCGGAGATGTGCAAAGAGAGAGAGTGATTACCTGTTCCGTTGAATGTATGAAAACTGTGATGCAAAGCGCAAGTCTGTTTTGCTGTGAAAAGAAAATTCTCCGCTTTTCAAAAGTAGGTGTTAGCGCATTTCTTTGAACATGAGAAGCAACGGCAAGGTTAATCCCAAACAAGACGAAGACGCAGGTCATGGAGAGACGTGCAGAAGGCACTAATGTTCTGGGGGAGGACCCCTGCCCCGCTTTATGTCCCCCCAATGTTCAAACAAAATCTACACCTATGGTTAATCATGTCTTACAGGTTTCACCTGCCCCTTGTGATTGAAGTCCAATGGCCTGTGTGTTCTGTCTTGTCTACCTGTGTATTCAAGCCCTTGTGTATCACACAGTCCATTGTCGTTTATCGTTTATTGTGTCGTTTATCGTTTCCTGTTACCATTATATCCTTGTTCATGCCCACTTCTGCCTACTTGTCGTGCACTTGAGTTCTACCTCCCCTATCTTACCCTTAGATTATTACAGGACTTGACTTGTCAGATCTAGAATCGTTACAATAAAACTGTAATTGTAACCCATTACATTACCAGTTACAATATTGTAATCAGATTACTGGTATTTTATTTTGATTTATTCAAGTACTTTCAGATTTAAACGGGATGTTTGCAGAAGAAAAATACACTAAATAGTTGGCTATTTTTTTCATTAACGTCTGCTTTCCTGAGAAACAAACGGTCACAAAAAACAACAGAGATATGGTGCACCAATGCAATACATTGTTTTGGATGGCATTTCAAAGAACAATATTACAGGGTGAAATAATCCGAAAATAATGAGAATTATGTTGCTAAATTTAGGTAATTCAAAAATGAGGTCACTGATTATCATCTTAGTCTGGTAACTAGTAAGTGTAACGGATTACATTTGAAAAATAACCCAACCCTGATTACTGCTGTTTTCTTCCCCTCGCATGTTTTCAGGGAGTTTTTTTGTGCTTGAATAATTCACGATCGCCTCACCTCCCCTCCCCTTAAATGTAATCAAGCCAGGCTGTAATTATATCCTTCATAGGGCCTCAACATACCTTGCAGGCACTTATTGGGAATTTGCATTTATAATTGCTCTCTGTCTCCCTGCCGTGCTACACTGATTAATGGAATCGCAATAAACAAATATATATCCCTGAGTGCTTCCAACAGGCAATCAATAGGGAATCGTTCTCTTTAATCATCTGATATTTTGATTAGAAACTGCCATCTCATTTTCACCCAGAGTGTCTGTGCTATAGGCTGCCCGGTGTTATGAGCTCGCATGCCCTTGAGCAACACACACCAAGATTTTAAGCTAATGCACTTTTTTGTCAAATTCAGCGACTCACGACCTGCTAGATGCCCGTTCTGTGTGCGCTGTGAATATGTGTGTCCAGTGTGAGGGGTGGAGCTTCCGAGGGAGGACCCTATGGCATTGAAGAGAGAGGTGTTTTTGTTTCGAGTTTAAATATTGTGGCGCCCCAACCAGGTATGTGGCCTCCACACCACTAGGGGCGGTATAGCCGGGACGGTACTACCCCTCCCAACTGCTCCAGGTGTGGAGTTTCCCCGGCTGCAGCCAATGAGGTGGACGAGCGGAGCCAAAGGAAAGGGAGAGAACAACAGAAAGGAGTAAGACAAAGAGAATAAAAAGGTGAATGAAGACCCCGAAGAAGGGGAGCAACAGGACACTGTATTGCCAGTATTTGTGTCACCACCCTAACCTCTCTTCTGCCCCAGGACTCGGAGAGAACCCGTACCTGGAGGACCAAGCAACAGGAACTCACCACCCACCAACAACGCCTTGTCTGTGCAATACATTGAGGTTGTACCCCCCGCCCAAACCACGCCAGCCTGTAATTCCCTCATTTCATCCATCTCAGCCACGTGGAGCGTCCACATAATCAACTAGCTTTTCCAGAACTGCTGACCCTCTAATAATGAAACTACAGTAAGGGTTGACAAAAAGTTCAATAACAACAAATTGCAACAACAACAAAGTCCTCAAGTGTGTGGAAAGAATGAAATGGAAATACAGACAGTAATCTAAAAGCTTCTCCCTAGTATTATCCCACTATTGCAGTGAGATATGAAAATACTGGTAAGTATATTTTATATAAAAATCTGACAAAAGCCTGGGATTCAGCCTGCGTCTGCGGAAGGCAATATCTGACTGATGTTAAAATGAGTTGCTTCTGTTGGTTGGAACTGATTACAGGCTCTCGACTCACTTCCAGTGTGGTTCTGTAGGAGCAAGCTACATTAATAACACTAGAGCACAGATGTGACGGGAATTATCAAGCTGTGCTTTATATCACCGCCTGTGTTAAGAGTAGGGAAATCAATCAGTCAATAAGACTGGTGTATTATTGCTGCATTGGAAACTGAATTCTTGCTCATAATGAAATAACTAATATTCTGCTAGACATTTGATGCCGATGAAACGAGGAAATGGAAAAATAACATTGAGTTGAAAAGGACAATAAACTCATATCTAGGTAAGAATAATTATGGTATTATTATTTTGAACATGTCATGCTTTTTAATTCTCTCTCACACACACACACACACACACACACACATACACCTGGTTCCTGTTCAAGCCATATAGTGTTCTCAGATAAAACTAACTCGCCTGTCAAAAGAATATTATCTAATACAGCAGCACAGTGTATTCAAAGCAGCTAGATGACACTGCGTCCTTATCTTATTTTTCCCTTCTCATTTTAAAGCGTATTTAATTAGTCATGGCACTATTTTCTTCCGTCTGTGTACGTGTGTAGAATGAGTGATAGTGTGTGTGTGTGTGTGTGTGTGTGTGTGTGTGTCTGTCTGTGTTGGGGGGGGGGGGCTTTGTGGTCGGCATATTCAGTAAGCTTGGCGACTAATTATTGATCTGCTGGTCAACGAGATGGGCTGCTTTCTTAATCCTAAAAAGAAAAAACAAAAGCATGTGTGTGCGTGCATTTGTCTGTGTGTGTGTGCATGTGTGTGTGAGTGCGTGTACTGTGTGCGTGTGCATGTGTGTGTGCTGTGTGTGTGCGTGTGTGTGTGTATGCAAGTACGTGTGTGCGTGTGCAACCAGTCATTGAAACTAAGCCCACAGGTTTAAATGCAGACGACTCTGAGGTGATCTTCCGTTGCCTCGCCAACCGCCCGTGAGCGCACCGCTCACTTGCTCACACCCGGCGCGGCATCCCCTTCGCTAACGGCGGATAATTCATCACGCTTCACGTTCCCTACGTCAGGCCACTGATCGTGGCCCGCGGCGATTACACCAGAGGAGAGGAATGTGCGAACATCCAGCGTGACCTGTATAAATCATATCCCGTGGCATATTTAAGGTATTATCTTGCTATAATGAAATATTCAAATGCAGCCGGGGGTTAGCTTTCAGCACGATGGAACAAGTAAGACTGTAAGGGTGACACAACAGGCCAGGTGGAATAAACGGGATTCCTGGGAAATGAAAGAGAGTCTCTCGGATTCTGTGTTTGAAGGATGAGGCAGGTAAGTGGGTCAGAATCTCAGGTTGGCTGGTTGGCTGCACAACTGGGCCGACACAAAACGCCCGCGGCACCGAAGAAATATATGTGCCCTCGCAAAGCGCTCTTCACAACGCAATCTCCGTCGTCGGCATCAGGGACTTATTCATATGTACTCGCAGGCCTAATACCTTTTAAAGTGAAGTTGAGATGATAAGGCACAGCAAGGCAGTGTTTGACCCAAACGCGAATGCGCGGGTGGGGAAGAGGGGGGCGGGGGGGGGGGCTTAAGCCGACCTTCTGAGCGCTCTTGAGGTTTGTTTTGATCTCTGCTGTCTACGGAGAGTGGATAGAGCCCCACTGGAAGCAGTAGAATACCTGGCAACACACTGCAGTCCCACTAAGATAAACCAGTAAGTGCTTCATGCATTAAACATGAGCGGTTCAATTTGGACGAATTTAGGCGCTGAAAGGAACTCATTCATATTTTAATCACACTGGCAGTTCAATTAATCATTGCGTGGTTTAAGGGTGAAATCGATGAATATTCAGTCGCCAAGCTAGGAGACTCCTGACCCCAGTTACTTACTATGAGTTTTAATCATATTCCATCTTAATGCTACTCACCACGCTTGTTGGACTCTCCAAGGAGTGGCACCATCAACTCAAGGTTGCCATTTTATTTGTGAAACATCGTGGGGCTCTTCTTCAAAAGGAGGAAAAACAAACGTGAGTTAACTGTGTGCAGACAAAAAAACAGTGAAAATGAAGGCTGGCTGTATTTCCACAAGTTCAGAGTCTAATCTCTGTGATCTGGGGACCCCCGAAGATTTGTGGTAACGAATAAACTATTTTCTATTTGAAGAGGTGGATGTAAAGCTTGTGTTTCATAAGATTAACCAAGAAGGAAAAAGATGGCAATGAGTTATCTCATTACAAGAACATGCCCGTTTTCCTTTAATGGCACACTGCTTATCTGTATGTGTAATCGAATACATCATTACAACAACGTTGTGGGCTGAAACTCCTGGATGCCCTTCGCACGAGGGGATTGAGGAGGGCCCTGATTGGCTGGGACAGCTCTAGTTGTCCCCTTACAGCGCTCATAGGCTCACACCATCCCCACGATTTAACATTCAGGCATGTTCTGTATTGGTGTAGACATTCTTGTAATAATAATAATTCTTGTATGAAAGGTGTTATTATCATTATATTATTATTACCGTGCGTTAGAGGAGCCCAACGCACTTGAATGTCAATGACCAACAGTGGAATGGCATCGCATTTTATAGCAAAGAACTTAGTGGGGATACTCATTATGAATGATCTCTTGCCAATTGTGTCACGCACTGACATGGAGATGCTCGGCTCTCCTCTGTTATGGCTGTTCAAGGCTGTACGGGCTAAGCTTGATTAAAAAGGAATTACAGTTCCCCATGAAGAACTATTCCAGCACTCTGACTTTTTTAACATCCTCACAGGACCTCCAGACAGTAATTTGGCGCTGTGGCTCCCCGCCGGCCACGTCGGCTCAGAAATTGCAGAGCTGGGAAGCTGGATGAGCATGTAAAAGGCATGTGTGTGGGTGTGCTCCTTCAGAGCGTCTCATTGGCTGCCGGGGAGATTGTGATACAGATGAGCCCTTATGGCTGGAGAGGGGTTTATTGCATAGAGGTCAGTTGAGAGGAACAGGGGTCTGAACCAGAGACAGAGAGAGAACAGGCGCTGGGTGCTACTATACGCTGGTGCCATTTGAGTATGCCTTCGCAAAGTTGAGAGCGAAATGCATTTCTATGTGAGCAAAAATGGAACGGTTCTGGTTGCTTAGTGGGTGCATCACCTGCAACATTTTGCTGGGGAGGCTTAGCATACGTGCCTGAAACAAAGTCAATATTCCCAGATACAGGAAGAGCAGTGGTTGTCTCCTACTGGTGTAGACCTCTAGTTAATTCTGAAAAACAGCTTTTTAACAAATTGGCGTTGCTACAACTGTTTGATTGACTTCAGCATCATCACACTTAACTACCCACAGTGGGCAGAGTACAGGCTATAGCCCACAGGTAATAAAGAAGTCATTGACCAAGTGTCAAAGTGTCCCTGAGCAAAGCACCTAAACCTACATGCCCCTGGTGGTTAGATGGTGCCTTGCATGGCTGCCATCACCATCATATGTGTCGTGTATCAATGAGTGGACCAGCCTCACAGTCACCCATTTACACACTAATTGATGCGTGCGTGAGTAGGCGACTGTACCCTGTACAGCTCTTTGAGTGGCCGGAAGGTTGGAAAAGCACCTGTAGTAAATGCAGTATATTTACCATTTGCACGGACACTGATTGGTCCGCTACCCAGGAAGGCTGTGCAAACAGGGGTTTCCAGACTATAATCTCAGCGAAAATTAATCTGAGAGCAATGGTTGGGGTGGAGCCAGGCTTGAAAGTGTGTTTGACTTTGTGACATTGTCACCTCTGTGCGCTGTAACTTTTTATGTAGTTGTTGCTAACTGAGAGAGTGTTAGCATGTTGTGCGTGTGTGTGAGCATCTGTGTGTGCGTGTGTGTTTGTGTTAGAATGTTAGTGCATGTGTGTGAGCATCCTTGTGTGCATGTGTTAGCATGCTAGTGCGTGTGTGTGTTAGCATGCTAGTGCGTGTATGTGTTAGCATGCTAGTGCGTGTGTGTTAGCATGCTTGTGTGTGTGTGTGTGTTAGCATGCTAGTGCGTGTGTGTTTGTGTGCATACTAGTGCGTGTGTGTGTGTGTTAGCATGCTAGTGCGTGTGTGTGCATGCTAGTGCGTGTATGTGTTAGCATGCTAGTGCGTGTGTGTATGTGTGTGTGCATGCTAGTGCGTGCGTGTGTGCATGCTAGTGCAAGTATGTGTTAGCATGATAGTGTGTGTGTGTGTGAGTTAGCATGCTAGTGCATGTGTGTGTGTGCCTGCTAGTGCGTGTATGTGTGCATGCTAGTGTGTGTGTGTGTTAGCATGCTAGTATGTGTGTGTGCATGCTAGTGCTTGTGTGTGTTAGCATGCGAGTGCGTGTGTGTGTGTTAGCATGCTAGTGCGTGTTAGCATGCTAGTGTGTGTGTGTGTGCATGCTAGTGCATGTATGTGTTAGCATGCTAGTGCGTGTGTGTTAGCATGCTAGTGCGTGTGTGTGCATGCTAGTGCGTGTATGTGTTAGCATGCTAGTGCGTGTGTGTATGTGTGTGTGCATGCTAGTGCGTGCGTGTGTGCATGCTAGTGCAAGTATGTGTTAGCATGATAGTGTGTGTGTGTGTGAGTTAGCATGCTAGTGCATGTGTGTGTGTGCCTGCTAGTGCGTGTATGTGTGCATGCTAGTGTGTGTGTGTGTTAGCATGCTAGTATGTGTGTGTGCATGCTAGTGCTTGTGTGTGTTAGCATGCGAGTGCGTGTGTGTGTGTTAGCATGCTAGTGCGTGTGTGTGTTAGCATGCTAGTGCGTGTGTGTGTGTGCATGCTAGTGCATGTATGTGTTAGCATGCTAGTGCGTGTGTGTGTTAGCATGCTAGTGCGTGTGTGTGCATGCTAGTGCGTGTATGTGTTAGCATGCTAGTGAGTGTGTGTATGTGTGTGTGCATGCTAGTGCGTGTGTGTGTGCATGCTAGTGCATGTATGTGTTAGCATGCTAGTGCGTGTGTGTGTTAGCATGCTAGTGCATGTGTGTGTGTGTGTGCATGCGTGGCTCCAGTAGGAAGGCAGAGGGAGGCGCCTCACTCTAAATAACAGCGCTTCAGCCTGACAGGCTTGCGAGGGAACGGGGGTGGTAGGCGGACAAGTGCGTGACATGCTGCGTTCCCAGGCGGCAACGTTTCCTTGGTGGACAGACGGTAATGAGTCAGCATTAGGGCGCCGCTCCCCCCTTCCCATCTCACCAGGAGGTCTCCTGCTTCTTCAGTTGTCTCTCGCCTTCTGTGTCATCATCGTCCTGACAACCCACACGCACGCACACACACACACACACGCGCACGTACACGCACACACACACACGCATCCTCATCATCCTGACAACACAAACGCACGCACACACACGCACACGCACATACACACACACACACACGCACACCCACACGCACACGCAACCCACACACACACACACACAAGCGCACACACGTGCATACACACACTTGCACACACGCACACACCAGTTGTGGAAATTCATTATTCCTATACTGGAACAGAAAAGTTTGTCTTTGTGGTTTTATTTCTGCAGAAAGGAGAACAATACAAATGTCACTGCTTGTGTGAGTCTCTCTTTTATAGGTTTTAACATAAACAGTTCTGGTATGAGTCTATGTCTATGAGTTGCCCCTAGAGTTTCCCCTAGATGGATGTTATCATAGAGTTGTTTACTCCCAAAGATTAACAGACAGATACAGTACATAAAAGTACATTGTGTTCGGTAAAAGTAGAGGCTTCTTACAGAGGCTTGTAACCCTATTTGGTTTCTTGCAGAGAGTTTATCTGTACCGAGGTCACGTATAAAATATGTGAAATAAGATACCTCCATCGTTGCTCAGGGACAACATTTCCCAGAATGCTCGTGGTCGAGGTGCACTGTGGCTTTTGACGCCCCTCCTCCGTCTGTCAGGAGCGGAGGAAAGAAAATAAATCAAATCAACAGGGTTTCCTGATGGGAGGATGCAGGGGCTATTTTTTTCCTCCCACCCGAGCCCCAACTGACTAATCCCAAGCCCCGCCCCTTTTCACCCTGTTCTCCAATAACAGTTGAGCAAGTTAGGAAACTCTGGTGCATTCAGTGGAATGTACGTTCTGAACGTTCAGTTAACCTCTTCACTGAACGACCCGTTTCGTTCAAAACGTTCTTGAACTACGTTCAAAGCCGTTTTCTCCGTTTAATGGCCGTGGTGAGTGTTCAGTGACGCGTAGGAAGTGTAGCCGCATATTTACCTGGGTGTTTAATACCTACTTGTGAATATAAGTCATCATCACTATTTAGTACCTTAACCAAATGTCACATTTATTGCATCTTTTCATCTTATTAACTGTATAATGTCTCATTCTGAGATGCATTCAATTCTGAAATCAAATACGTTGAAACAGCCACTACAAACATATCCTTCAATTGGAAGTTTTCTTACCTGCTGTTCAGTCCACTGCCGTTCGCGTTCATTGAACTTGTAGCAAACGTTCCACCATCCTGAACGTATGTCTGTCAACCGTTTTCCCGTTACAGCCTATTATGCTGTTTGGTCCAACCTTGTTACAGTAGTCAAGGGAGGCGGGGTTTGGGATTGGCCAATTAGAGTGGATGGCCACACATCAACTCAGCGGCTGGTGCAGGGTGCCACATGACACTCATTATGTCATCGGTCCTACCCAGGACTCTTCCAGGAGAAAAGGGGCTCTGCATGGCTTTGCTCTGCAGCAGCAGTCATTTGTTGCCAGAGCATTTGTCTTGTCTTCCTCCTAACAGCTGCTGTTGCTTAAGAGGTTTGTGAGACAGTTGAGTGGCATATGATAATACACGTAAGGTTTTATTTTGTAGGGCCCTGTCATAACAATGGTTTGGAATACAGATAGACAGATACTGTATATGTTGACAGGTAAATTACAATATATTTTGACAGCTAAATTATGATATATCATTTAGCTGACTAAATATATATTTTCCTACCTCCCGTTGATATTTTCCATTTCCTTGTTGGACATTTCAACATTAAATGTAAGATTATAATTTGCTATTAGATATATTTATTTGACTTCTATATTTTCTACTCACACAGCAATAATCACAATATGACAACTTCTCTATTACTGTGGTTGAGTTGGCAGGGTTGGTAGTGTATTTTGCCAACTGCATGCTGTGCCAAGATGAAAGTTGGTTAGGAAAGAGAGAGTTTTGAATATGACCAATGTATTGAGAAGGGTCTGAGAGATTGTAAAATTAAAATAAATGGAGCAAATATATATATGGAACACAGCTATTCTGTTTGCAAACCTTCTCATTTATCGATTTGAATCTAATACACTTTGTTTCAAATTCACAAAAAAATCTCATTGCAGTCTGCTAGCTTATACCGTCCTCTGTCCGTGTTGACCAAAAAATTAGGTACTTCTTACTACGTAAATAGGAACACAAACCAAGTGGTGCAGACCGCACACAGCAGCAAAGCCTTCTCAATGCATTTCCAGTGTGTGTGTGTGTGTGGTGAAACATCTGAGAGAGATGACAACACCCTATGGCATTGAAGGGAGAGGGTTTTTTTTGTTTTGATTTGAGTTCGAATTTAGCAAGCGCTCTCGAGAATGACTTAACCCACATACCATTAATTGGCATGTTAACAATCGTGATAACAGAATGCAACATGTTTGACCCAGAGCGCAGAAGCCATTTCATTTCTGTGTTTTTCAATCCAGTTATCTGTCAGTGATATTTCAGATACTGCCTTATCTTTCTGTCGACTGCCTTCAGATTTAGTTCTCGTATGGGTTCAATTTAAATTGGCACTGACAAATGCTATCTCCTGAGAATTTTTTCCAATGGAAAATAAAATAGATATTGTGAAAGTCACTCTGAAAACTTTTCCTTGGGAGGAACAAACTTTGAAATTCAAATTTAGCGCAACTCTGTGACAGCGGCGCATGAGAACAACCTCTAAGCGTAGACACACAGCAGAGGAGATGTGGTGGCGTCTCTTCTTCAAATGCTGCCAAAATAATTGAAAGGAGTCCCTCTAAGGACAGATCATCCCGTGTTTGTTTTTGCCTCGTCTGTGCGCCTCACTTTAGAGAGGCCGTGACTCAGACAACGAGAACGCTCCTGTTGTTCCGCCTGTAAAGTATAAGCGGCAGTTGAAATACCTGATAAAACGCAGCAAATATGCCCAGTCAAGTGTCTCGGCACGAGTCTTTTCAAACGATCCCGACTGACACAGATTCTGGGAGATTCTGGGCTAATTTCTGCAATGCAAATAAATAGACACATTTATGTTTGTGAAGCCACTCTAGAGCCTTGCATTGCTTTAGAGATGCCAGTGCAGGGTTCGACGTGACCACGAATCCTCTGTGAGTCAGATGGCTAATTTACATCAGTAAGAGTACCGCAATATCTTTCATTTGCATACATTTTCCTGTGCATGCTGTGTGCCACAATCATTTGCAATAATACAAACTAAAGCCACTGAACCAGTCATTTAACAATGAAGTGGAAATCTATAATGGCAATATTTAAATTTAACGTATCATTGACATTTATGGATAGCACTGTGGCCTCCCAGTAAGACGGTCCCGCATCTGTGTGGGTTTCCTCTGGGTGCTCTGGTTTCCCCCACTATCTAAAAACATGTTAGGTTCACCCTCCAGTGACACCAACTCCAATCTGGAGTTGGTCCCCGGGCGCTGAGCGGCCTTGAGGGATGGGTTAAATGCAGAGGATGAATTCTGCTACTTGTATGTGACAATAAAAGCACCTTTACTTTCTTAATGCCTGTATCTTCTCAGTCCAGGAATCATGTTCCTCAATACACTGGGAAGTCCTCTGATGATCTGCTCGAAAATTGTGGGAAAATATGAGATGTTGGAGATTGGACCAGCTTGACGTAAAACTTTGTTCAAGGATGCCACTGAGTATTTAGGAAAATAACAAGCTTTAACTGAATTTAATTTCATTAAATAATAACATTATTCAATATATGTCAACCTGTGCTTGTCATGACCGTCTTCCTGGGTTGTCCCTCTGTCTCTCTGCCTGCACTTCCCCTCCCAGCCTGCGGATGTCCTCGCTGTCTCCCCTGCTCCATGTGTGTTTGCCTCACCTGTCCCCAATCTGTAATCATCCCTTCATGTGTTAAATAGCCTGTTTTCTGTCTGCCCTGTGCTGGAGCATTTGTCTATATTCCTTTTCTCTAGTCGTGTCTGTGGTTTTTCTGTTCTGCAAACCCTGTCGTCATTATACCATCATACCAACAATATCCTGCACGTGGGTCCACATCACCGCCTCCGGACATAACAGTGCTGGTCCAAGATGCATCAAATGTGTCTATGTTTGAAGTGTGTTTTCAACATTAGTGTTATAATAACTTTATGTGTTTTGTAGTTCTTTTTTGAATGTGTATATAAAAGTGGATGTTTAAAAACCATTTAGGTATGTCAAGGACAGTAAAAGTAGCCTATACATTCGGTGTAACCAGCCATGGTCATTTGGTAAAACAAGTATAAAACATGTTTAATTTGAATAATACTGTTTCTGATAACTGAGGGATTTACTATAATATAAATATTTACACCAGATTAGGTTACATTTTCTACATTTCCATGTCTTCTTCTCAGTTTCCTGGGCAATGTTAATTTTTTTTTTTTTGTAATATGATGGAACAGTCCAATGAAATGATTACATTTTTAAATCAATAATAATGTAATTATATATTTAAGTCTGTCACGCTTCATTCAACCTCAACATACAGTATATGTAAAAAGGTTTATGAATGATTATCTGAAAATGAATTTAAAATATATTCACGGTAAAACCAAATTACTTTTTTTGGGGACACATTTTTTTCTATCTTGTTTAAAATGACAAATGCAGTGTTATTTGATTACACAAACCACATACTCTCATTAGTAACATTTAGTAAAACTCAGAAATGTTTTTAAATGTATAATTTCTCCATTATATCTAATTCTTTGCATTTTAAAAACCCTATTTGTCAATTACCCAAATAATGACTTTAATTGCATCCTATCTATCTTTCCCTGTAACGTTACGCTTCTTGGAAGCTGTTCTGGGGATAGCAGCTGCAGCTATGCTAGGTCAACATGTGGCCAAGAAACAGCAATACCAGATTATCCTGGCCTCATCATATTCATGCTGAGAACCCAATTATTTAACTGTTGAAGATAATGCCACTCTAGCCTGTCAGCTTCCCTTCTCTTTCTCCCAGTAAGATGTCCCCACACTGTTGGCACATTGTGAATGAATGATGTGTTCTTTGGACGTGCGGATTCGACAGGAAACTGATTTCCATTGGTCTGATCCCACCCTTGCTGTCCGCTATTTCCACGTGGAACACAAAGAAACATGCAGAAATTGTTGAATGTCTGCCTCCTTCCAGATAACACTCAAGAATAATAATAAATGACGTAAAATGAAATTTATAGCTTATTTTTTTTTATCACATCAAAGTCTGACTTTGGGCTGTCATTAGAAGGAGCGAGTTTCAAAAGTCCATACTGTATGTTTCAAACCCTCTCAAACGCAACTTTGACAGCCACTGTTCTAGATAGGCTTGTGTTTTCTCTGCTCTGTTTGAAGACGAAGCAAAGTTTCCAAGATTCAAATATTCAGCGTGGTTATGTAGCTCACTGCTGAATACTGACAACCTGTGTTGAGACAGACATTTTATAACGGAGACAGACCACTTCAAGAATTCTGAAAAGAACTCTTTCATTTCATTTTCAGTCCAGAATCCCTCAATTCAAAAGCGTTTGTCATAACGGCAGTGCTAATAAAATTCTATCAAACACCCTTACATACGATTGAACTACCTGTTCTTTATCTCACCCAATCAGAATGTTTACGTCAGTCAGAGTGCGGTGGAAACCGAAATGTACGGCAGTCGCTGATGTCCTCACCATCACCAATCGGCAAGCCGCTGATTAGCATCCACACATCAACACGATCAACAACCGCTTTTACATTGACGGATTCCAGAGTGCTACTAGCTGAGGAATGTATTTGGATCTGGGTGGTCTCATAAGGCTAGGGAGGAGCAGGCTCATTATGCTGCCTTCCCCTCTGTCTCCCCGGTCAGATCGCAGTGGGAGGCCATCTAGACCGACCCCAGATGACAGATCTATATCCCATGAAAGAGGCCGGAGAACAAATGCCTCCCCTCTCGTTTATCAGACAGCTGGGATCGATGGCAGCCTATCACAGACACTGATAAAAAGAGGAGCAGTCAATTGCCACCAACCTTTCAGTGTCACCTCAAGGTCAAATTTATTAACCAAGTGTTTTAGATTCACAGAACATTCAACCACATCCCGGGCATCTGTTTCTCAATTCATTACATGATGAAAAGGCTGTGAAACCATACAAGAAGCTTTTTTGGCAGCTTAGATACATTTTCAACATGGTTAGCCATATGTGCTGGCTGTTAAATCGCATGGGCTGACAATGTTGCCGACAATATTGGAACAATCACATTGGCTTGCGACCACCTGGTGCTTTCTGCGGTGTCTGAAGACATTTCCCAGAGGAGCAATGTGTGTGTGCAGTCATTTCTATGCACGAATTGCGAGACACTGCCGAAAGCGGTTTCCTCATGGAAGCATAGGAGTTTACGTGGGCGGTTCTAGGACTGTGTAAAGTAAAGTGATCCTCCTTCACACCCCACATCTTATCTTAGCCTAATTTGCAGTTTTGTAGCCAACATAGCAAAAATGTGTTCCTTCTCATATTTGCTCCACTGAGCTCAGTCGCTGGCTCGAGTTCATCCATTGAGCCAGCGATTTAGAATAAAACCAGCAAAATTTAATTATAAAATGGATACATTTGATAATAAACTAAGAATAACTTTACAAAGGTACCCCCACACACACACAAAAACAAAAATATAGCATTTCCACAACAACAAAAAATAAATTAAGTATGAACATTTCTAAAGCATGTCACAGAAGAAGAATGTTACTGGCAGAACATGTAGAGCTCACCCCCATTAGTGTCTTGGTGGGTACAGTAAAGGGGGTCCTGTGGTGTATAGGGTACAGAAGTGGTGACCTTTCCCGAGAGCCAAGGCACTAGATCACTGTCCACACAACAGCGTTTCCGTGTAGCTTAAGATAAAGTGGACAGCTCTATCTGGGGATATGCCTCACTTGTTCTTGAGACCAAGCCCATTAATCGCCAGGGCAGCAGATCTAGGGGACACCACCCTTGGTTACAGTAATAACCACATCTTAACACTAAAAAATGCTGACACCACAGATTGGGCCAGCTCAAAAGTTTTGGGGTTTCAATTATTGCCCTCTTTATTTTTTTTAGCATGCGTTGCTCTTTAAATGTTTAACATGATATGTACATACATAATGGCATTACTGTAATGATACAAGTATTAAACAAATAACTTCCAATTATTATATAATTATATATTCTATTATAACATACAAATTCATTTTAGTTTAGTTTATTTGAGAAATGTGGTAACAGCTGTAGCTTATAGCTTTTTCAAACCATTAGTGGTATATTTTCTCCCATCCGCAGTCTAAGTACAAGCTCAAACTGGAATTATTCTGCAGAGCAGGAAGCAAATCCCATGAGTCTGGTCTTTGTAGCAGTCTAAAAATTTAGTGAATTTATAATGTACCTTTCTTTTAGAAGCGCAAAGTCAGTGTTTACAAAAAAAATAAAAAATACGGGAGAGAGAAGATAGATTATTTAAAGAGAAATGAGTTTGGATGCAGCTGCCTTGCCTTCTATTTTCAGTCTACTTTGAAGATGCTTTGGAAAAGATCTATAGAATCATAATACAGAGATAATTTCTGCCCATCTCAGATCAATAAATTACTTGAGCTTTTCTTACAATGTTTGAGACTGTTTGAGGGCATACAGTATAATGTACAGTATGTGTGTGGATATAGGGTACAACGCATTGGAACGCAGAAGGGCACTAGCGTGACCCAATCTCACCGCTGGTGAAACATTGCCCTTCTTGATAAACATCGAGGCGCCCAGGACTTGTAGTTTAAATCCCCCATCATCAGACATTAGACAAAAATCATCTTTAGCCCGCGTCAATTTGTTTTTCATGTCCACAGAATTCAGCAGCAGTCTTTCGCAAAAGAAAATGTCTGAATGAATAGGGCCCATCACATGGAATTCTTTAGATTCAGCGCTGTGACGGGCCCTGGTGTTTAGACCTACATTTCCTGTTCCAGGTAATGCTTCCATAGCCGTTGACGAATCTTTGACAAACAATCCAGCCCCAAAATGACTCTTGAGGGTGTTGGGGGAGTATTTAAGGAGAGATTCTATCATGGCTCTGTAAGGGTGAGTTGCTGTGGACTGGCTGATGAGCCTATCACGCAAACTAACGTTGCATTGTGAAAATATTGTGCTGATGGGATAATTAATGAAACCGACTCTTATAAATATATCTATTACCGTTTGCATATATTTGACCCCGTCATTATGCTCCGTCAGGGCCTGCATGTTGCAAAGATCAGCCTGAAACTGTTTTAGAGGCCTAGTTGCAAAAACTTTATTTTGTGCAAATGTTGTCCTAATGTTACCAACATTTAGTATTTCTCCCGTTTGCTCACGTATATAGCTCTGCGCAACCGTTCAGAGCCCCCAAATAATCCAGGGTGTGTGTGTTTGTAATAAGCGCTCTTCATCAACCCTTCCTCGCGCTTTTGCCGATCCATTGTAATGATTAATAAAATCACAACTCTGAGCTTTAAAAATGTTTTTATTATTATTATTATTATTATTGTTATATAGCTTCATACATGTTTATTAAATAAAAAAAAATACATCAAACATGTTTAGGATAACACTATTGAAACTTTAATATACGTTGGAAAAAAAAACATTTTATAAGCACAATCAATGCGCAAACAATTCAAACATGCTTAGGCTAACACTATGGAAACTTAAAGGGATAGGCAAGGGAAATCAGTCATTTTAGTCTTAAAGAGATAGGAAAGAGGTTATAAAGTGCAGAAATATTCCCAATATATTGCAGAGGGATATATTTAATATACATCCACCACATAAATAATAATAAAAAATAAATAATAAGTGTGTTTACATTATGACAAAAAACGCTACATGCAAAGGGCTCAGGGCTGAATGGGCGTGTTCGTAATGTCC
>JAODUE010014794.1:0-50752 GCA_027564755.1 Amblyopsis hoosieri
TTAGTCATTGCTATCGGGGTGTAAAGAGAATTTCAAGAAATATGACTAAATGTGCTTCTGAAGCAAATGACATACTCTTCCTTTAATGGTATGTTGCTATATAAATGAGGTCAAGGACAAAAACAATAGTGTGAAATACAGTGTAAATATTCAGTATAATAGATGCTTACAGTCTGGTTCTCCTTCTGTCTCTAAACTGATCTTTCACCATGCTGGACAGATGAAAATCAGCTGCCACCTCTGCCTTCAGGGTCTGTCTCAACACACGCGAATAAGCAATCACTTACAAAGAGCATAACGGCATGACGTGATATATTCATAAAGATTAAATACAGATTAATACGCTGCTGAGGCAACAAACTCGCCTCCAAGAAGTCAAAGGCAATTTGGTCTTCCTTAAGCAGCACCCCATACAGCGCCACCCACTGGCAGATTAGCTTCACTACTTTCTGTTTTGCGTTGGAAGCGTAGGCAGCCTTCTCCAGTTCAGAACCTTCCGAAGGTTCCGCATAGTAGGTGGACTCAGTGTTAAGGAACACGGCATATCAAGTCAAGACTTTAAAGACTCTAGATCAAGACTCTAGAACAAAATGTATTTACATTTAGGAAAGAAAATAATTTAATTGAGAGTAACACTAGAACAAAATTATTTTCACTGAAATGTATGTATATGATACGTATTGACTGTAGTTTATTTAATATAAAAATAAACTACATGTATATCTTTGAGTGACTAGCATGCTAATCAGACTGCAGCCTCCAGTCTAATAAAAATAAACTAAATCAAACGTGAATGCATCATATGCATACATTTTCATTGTCAGCATCATCACATCAACACACTAATACCAACATGACTTTTGGCATGATGACCGTCAGTGGATATTGGTGATGGAGAGCAGGGCACAGCTGGCTAGAAGGCATGAAGACTTTGTGTGTAAGGAGAAAATCACTCACACGGGGATCTGTAGGAAAATAAACGCCAAAATAAATGCACTATTGACAAAAATAGATAACTAATAGCATGTCCACGGCATATCCAGGAGCCACCTGCATACTGTATCATCTGGCTGCCTTTAAATGAGCATAAAACGAGCAGCAATTAGCGTGGCTTGAAAACCAAATCGTTCTTATTTTGACCTTTTTATGGTAAACATCTAAAATAAACGTTTGCCTAGAAACCACAAGGACTACATGTAAATCAGAACTTTTTCAGGCAAACAGGGACAAAGTGGAATCATGAAGTCTCCCACCTATAGCATCATTCCCGTTAGTGTCCAACTTCACTGTGTCCAGCAGATGTTCTAGAATTTTCTCCGGTGTTCCTGACATGACAGTATACCTGGCCAAAAGCAGACATAGATAAATAGTAGAGAGAAAAAAATGATAAATACATATAAAAAAGAAGAAAGATATACCTTACAAAATGTAACTTTAAAGAGCAAAGTGGTGAATTATTGTATAAGTGGTGAATTATTGTAGAAGTGGATTACCAATGCCCTAGTAAAGACATAAACATACATTGTCATGATATACAATTGCTCCTACAACGCAAACAATATAACTGAAAACAACTAAAGAGAATATGTTTATGCAAAGTTGTGTAGTTAAAATGAATCACGAGGGAAAACAAAGGTAAAAGTAAAGTGTAAAGTGTAAATTCAAAGTCGTTTGCAAAAACATTTGAAGAATGATAACATGCCAACAAGGCAGGGTGAAAGTCCATTTCTTTTTCTAAGCAGCCTCTGAATTATATAACTGCTAGGAACACCTCTCAAACATCTTAGAAAGGATGTGTGTGCGCTTATACAATTGCATTATACTGTATGTGTGTGCTTCTCATTGTGTTGCTAACTGTGATGTGCATGTGTTTGCTTAAATGCCATACATTTTCAGCCTCGCCAAAGTTAAGTGTGTTATATGGGTTTATGAGCGTCTATGGGTTTTTAAAGGGCTTTTTAATGAGTCTTTGAGCGTCTATGGGTTTTTAAAGGGTTTCTAATGAGTTTTTAAACTAACCACTGTACTGTCTGTCTGTCTGACCACTGTATTGTCTGAGATGTGGGTGTGTCACTGGCTTACTTGCTACAGCTTCCTGCCCCTCCCTGTTCGGCCGAGTTGGTGCTCTTCTCGAGGACGAGTACAGCTTTCCCATGCTCCTCTAGTCGCACTGTGTTTGCCTCCACGTCCTGTAGAAATACAAACACACAGTGAGAACTGGTAAATAAAATAATAATATTTAAAACATATATTTGGCATTCGTTTGGCGGAGAACTGTACTGTATATACCCAAATACACATAACGTAAATCTCGCAACCACCAATCTTAGTTGTTGTGTGTCGTTTAGTGGTTTCGATATAACCTTCAAAGAAGTATCCCTGCTCTAATATCTTTATTACTTTTAAATTGAGATAATCTCTGATTAAAAAGTCAACCTTGAGGATGCGTATGAAGTCCTGTTTGTCGACGCGGAGGAAGTGACAGTTGTCCTCTCTCAAGATGATGGTGGCAGCTCTGGGGGCATCGTTCAGCAGAGCCAGCTGACCAAAGTCCTCGCCCTCATGGAGTGTGGTCACCAGGCCCTACGACGAACATAATGTGTTCATGCGTGAATGCGGTGGCGCCTGAAATCGAGCTGGGACATCGGGTGTGGGACTTACCTTTCCGTGTGTGATAACATTCACAGAGCCTTTCCAGATGATGTACCATGATGTGCCCTTGTCCCCCTGGCTAAACACTGGAGCAAGAAGATAAACAATAATATTTTATGCTGTGTCATTCACATTCATCTCAGCCTTCAGCCTTCAGTCATCATAGTCTGAAAACAATTTTCTTTCTAGTCTTGGTCTAGAGAGTCTTAGAGGGAGCATATTTTATTATGTGTGACAGATAAGAGATGTGCAGTTAATAACTGCAATGCAGTGCAGTTTTACTAAATGTGTGTGCGTAGCTACTCTCCTGCTCAAGGGGCTGTCATACTCACAGACTGTTCCTGCCTTGGGATGCGACTCAAACACCAACACAGCTGCCAGCTCCTTACGCACCTACAGAACAGCAGGGCAAGACATGAGGCTGGACCGGACTCACAGGACATTCAGACAGCTGTTAGGCTTCCGCCATAGAAAAGGTCACACGTTATTAATGCCAAATGGGATCAGAGCAAAGCTGCCACGTTTAAAAGTTTCTTGCCAATTACATCCTCCTTTACATTTGGAAGTTAAAGTATTGTATATAGTGTCATTACAATTCTAACGATTGCATACATACTGTAGTGTTCACGCAGGATAAGTATTCTGTCTACTGTGGTGGGAAGCAAGAGATGTGAGATGAGATACTGACTGAGGTGGAGAGGTGGGCTGCAGCCTTGACGTGCATCAGCTCTTCATAGATGACCTCCAAATCCTCTGCACTCCTCTGACTGGGGCTGAACACATAGAAAGACAGACGGTTGTACAACTGATCCCTACTGTATATACAAAAGTGAAGTCAGTAGAACCTCAATAAAATAGCTGAGTCCCTTATTATTTTACCCATAACATGTGAATATGTTTATGATATTATGTAAAAATTATGATTATTGAAAAAGATGAAACAAAGACGAAAAACATGCTCACATAAACACCTTAATGAAACGTTTAAAATGTGTAGTATTTTTCAAGGTTCACAAGAAACAACTCTGCAAACCAAGTCCAGAAAACACCAGCAGCACCCCAGCTCTCCTGCTGGTGAGCTGTGGTAGTGCATTGTTGGAGCAAATTACCTAGATATGACTTGTCTAATCTTGACTTGGGTTGTGCCTGTGCATGTTACAGATAACAGACTGACCATTTGCGCAGAATCATCGTGAGCAGAGCATCAGGTCCCATCTGAGATAGCAGGGTTAGTCCTTCTTGCAGTTCATCCTCGGAGTCTCTCTCATTCTCATGGTTGAGGCTGAACTCTGACTCCAGGAAGCGATAGAACTGGGTATCCTTATCGTGGAAGTTGAACTCGTTTTTCACTAGATGGAAGGAATAAGCAAAGACAACATTATAGGATGAATGATACAGTATTATACAAGTGCAGAAATATGAAAAACAAACAAATGATAAAAGATTTAATGAGGCTGAATCATTTTGACAGTTCTATACAGAATTGCCATTGTGGTTGAAACCGCCATAACAACAAAACATTGAGAGCATAAGCCCCTCCCACATCTCGGTGGCATAGCACTCCTCTCTATTCCCCATGTACACTGGCCAAATCATTTTCTTGCAGTTCTTGGGGACCCTACATAAACAAGGAATAGTGCCTTTAAATTCAGCAGACCCCTACAGTACACACTGATGAGAGAAAGGGCAATACATGCAAATCCATTCCAAATGACCCACTCCACTCTAGTGAAGTGTTTCAGTCTTGATTGGAGTGTTCTCGGCCACGATATGACAATGTCCCCAGAGCACGAGTGGCTACAAAACACTTCACACAGTGTGAAAGTGTCATGGCACTCTCTAGACACCAGAATCTGACATAATTGGACACTTGATGGGAAATTCTGGTGAGGATTTCAAGGCGCCGTTCTTTAGACATTACATAAATTATTAAATAAATGAAGCACCAAATTCATTTATTGTGTAAAACTCATCTCTCAGCAACAATCACGCAGAGAATGTAATCTGGGCTAACATGCTTTACATATAGATATATTTTTGTATGTATGCATGTATTTATTTATATACTGTATATTTAACCTTTATTTAACCACACAGTTACATTGTTATCTCTTTTAAGAGAGACCTGATATATAAAAAAACGATTTGCTATAGTTTAATTTTCCTCTCACCATGAACAATAATTCCTTCATCTACCAAAACCTGCCACATTCCCACAGCTTGGCTTCTTGATTGAGAGCCCTCATTTAGCTTCATCAGCCAATCAACGAGCTCCTTGCCAGAACAACACTGTCTAGAAAAAGGAAAGAGTGTGTGTAATGTAGATGCATTTCACACTGACCGTTATCAGTTCTTAAGAGTGAACCAGCACTGGAATGTATGTTACTTGTATGTTTTGAGGTGATGCTTTCTATCTCGAATCAGGCCCGGGTTGCGTTCCATCAAGGCGCTGTATACAGTCCTTGCTGCCTTCAGAATGCGATTGGACAGAAACTATAAAAGAGAAAACAAGATGGTGATCTACAGTTGTGTTTTAGTAGACACATGTAGCACGCCTCTCCTTTTATGATACACTGTAAACACAGGTTCACAGGTTCACATAGTAATGTGCTTTTATAAAGCAGGAGGTTTTGTTTTGTTTGTGGCCTACACTTGTGCATGTCACATTAATCCAAAAACGGTGAGTATAATTACTAAATTATAATAGCTAATTACTAAATATTAAAGCTAGGGAGGGGTTAGTATTCTTAGTCAAGGATGCTTCCATTTTGGGAATCAAACCAAGGACCTTTCTGCTGAGAGTTGACCATCCTAACCACTAGCCTGCCCTGTGTGTGTGTGTGTCTGTGTGAGAGCGAGAGATAGAGAGAGACGGTGGATTTCCATTACACATGAACCCCGGACTAATACGTATGTTATATGTGGTGGCACACGTCAAGAGTGTCAGTGAATCTTAAAGGGGCTGTGTAATGGTATGTGTGTGTGTGGGGGGAAGAAGGCAGGTGGGATGCAGAGAATGTGTTCAAAATGAGAGTGTGAAACTCTCCCACACTGAGTTACAAGCCTACTGTTAACTAAATAGTGTGTTGGCTTGGCTTCTGGCTTGGAAATATTCTCTCTTTTCTGACCTATCTTGTCTTTCCTAAGCATACATCGAGGGTAGGTAGACTTGTGTCTCTTCCTACCCCTATCCTTTCCCTAGTGGCCAGTCTTGTGATTTCACGAGTGACTCAGCTGGTTGCATGTTTGCTCTGAGGTTTCCTTAAAGGCGTTGCTGTTTGTCCAGGGTGGTGAACTTAAGATGCTCAGGTCTCGCTCAGTGACCATTTCCTGTAACTCTTATCTCTTCGCTGGTCGTCGTAATTTATAGTCAGTGACACGGGCTCATGTGTGTCACCATTTTCCCAGCCCCCCACCGTTAACGTGACATAACATCTCCTGTAATCAGTCACGATGAACAAACTGGTTTGTGACCCACACTATAATATAATGATATACCGCTACAGCCCAGGGAATGGTACTCATACATTTACCCCCTTACCCCTGCCACACACGCACAAACATAAATGTGTTTTTCCACCGGCCAGTTCCCAGACCTGACATTCTCCAGACGGCCCCCCCGCCCTCCCTCCCCCTCTGGCGTCTTCTCTACCATTGTGGAAGTTAACTCTGTGGCCCTGGCTTCCCAAGGGAAGGGGCATGCCTCTAGAAAGTTACCACTTGTATTCCCAGGGCCCACTTTTCCCTGGATCCGCCCCGGTCACATTCTCACGCACGTCAGCTACAAATGTGACGTATGGGTCTGGAAAGGTATTACTCTTGTTTAGGAGATTCCTATTTTGTGACCAAGGCCTTGTAGAAACACATGTTGTACTTTACGTAATGATGAGCTCAACACATACCACTACACTTGAGCATTAGGTTAACGCGGTAGAAAGTTCAGTTGCTGCAGTTACGCTGATTCCATTGTGTGCTAATATAGCCTAGTGTATTGTGAACATGTAGGCCATCTAACCATGTTATCTAGAGACTTTAGTTCATGGTTGAGCCTGTGGATTGTTCCAACTGTGTCACATTACAGAGCAAACACCATTCCCACAGGTGCGCCCATCAGCGACACAAAGTACAAGTCAAGCACATTTCATAGACATTCATGACCAATTTTTCTACATGTTTAATGTAATGCCAATTCAGATTTTTTTGCAGGTGTAAGCATGATACTGCAGTTAAGGAGGTAAATAAGAAAATAAATGTCTTATTACTAACTTACTAATGAACTCCGCATAAGTTCAAAATCAAGACACAGGCCTACTTTTTCCCCCAGTAATATTCATATAATCAACATTTCCTTCATCATGGCCAAATGACCATGAAAAAGGAATTAGAAATGGTCATTCATGATGTTTCTGTGTACAGTTGGCTATTGAGGTGAATCTTGTTGTGCACTGGCTCTACACTGTACAGGACAGAGGTATATTTCACTATTATATGTAGGCGAGACCTTCACCACAGTTTCTCTTCCTCCCTCCACTCTTGCGGTGACCTATGTGGGCAGTACGGTGTGACAACCACTGCACTGCGTACAAATGGAGGATGCATGAGATGGAATACACAGCAGCTGGGCGACCTGAGGGTTTGTGTGATCTCCCCCTGCGATGGAACTTCATTACATCATGGAACACAGGGTTTGCACAGACAACCAAAGTCAAATAGCACGGGAAAGTTTGACAAGGCTCTAGATTCATTTCTGTAGCTCTGTCACCTTGTGAAGTAGTTTTATGACCTACACAAGTTTACATGTAAGGTTACGTGACCTGCAAAATCACAGGATCTTCAGCCAGTAGCAGATTAAAGGAACCACATTTAAAATAATATTCTTTAAAAAACTATCAGCCACCACATTGAAACCACTAACTGTTTTAAATCTGGTAGCTGATCTGTGTATTTATTGACAGTGGTGACATTAAACCATGGAAAATAAACTACAAAATAGGTTTTAAATCATATTACTGAATGTTCAGAATTAATTATTTCAAAACAGGCCACTCAAATCAGCCACAGCATTAAACCCACAACTATACCTCTTCAGAAGTAAAGTAAATTCTACTTGAGCGAGAAGTGTTAAGCAAAGAGCTAAGGAGAAATTAAAATGTTCATATTTGCATTAGGTTTGCACACTACATAATCTTTCTGTTGTTTTCTTGCAAATAATGCAGAAACTGGCTCTCAACTGAAGTGTAGTAGCTACAATCTGTCTATCTCATAGAATGCTGTTAATATGTGAACACTGGCCAACACTTGCTACTGTAAGCAACCGAACAAAGCTCCACATCTTTAAAAAAAAGCTAGAGCTTCTTTCTCCCTACTGTACATGCCCCATTATTGTTTTGAGCATCTTCACCCACCAACATAACACGCAGGCAGAAACAAACCAACACATGCTTAAAACATTTGTCACCTTGCTTCTAAATAATGTTATGAGAACTGGAATTGTAACAAAATAGTATTTTTAACTTAATTTATTGACAGAAAGAAAAATAATGAACCATATATACAAATCAAAGTGGAGCTTTTTCCTCTCACTCACTTTGTGTTAGTCAGTTTTAAGAACTCACTTTCCATTTCAAAGCTTTCTTATCAAAGTTTTTTTCTTCTGTGGGCTGTTGAAGGAGTCAAGTAAAGCAGGGAGAGGCTGAGCAGGGTGGGGTAATATTAAGTGTGCATCCATAAGTACCCTTAGATTCCTTGATGGCTTGTGTTGGCAGGAATGTGATTTTTAAGCCTCACATGAGTAGTAATGGAGGGCCGTATAACAACAACAAAAAAGACGTTGAGCAGGTGAAGGAATGACCACCCCTTCTGAATCGCTATTTGCTGTGGTAAAACATGCTCAGGATCTGTGTGTACTTTACGAAACAATGCCATGACAACAACGGTCAGCTAACATATGAAGAACATTTTGTTTTGATCTTTCCTCAAACTGTATTTCCTAAGCATGTTGAATATGTACTTCCACTCACTTCCAATAATGTAATTTATTTGTCAGCCATTTGTTTAAGCAATAAAACTGGCTAATGTGACTGACTGTTGAGCATTGGGACTGGCACATGTAATAGGAAGAGTGGAGAGAACACTGGACTACTGTTGGAAGCTGTGGTAGAACGTGCCAAAGCCTGTGTCGCTCACCCTCACTCATACACACCTGCTTCATGGTGTCCTTAGAATCCAGGGCCTCGGGAAGAGGAGTCTAAAAGAGAGAAAGAAAGAGTTGAAACCACATGCTTTTCTTGCTATATCTTCATTACATGTAATTGTCTTATATTGTACTTATACAAGGCCTGGCAATCAAAACACATTGTAAAATGAATAAAGTGTGGTGGTTTTACAATGGTTGTGTTGTCCTGAAATACACCAAGCTGGAATATCTCCAAAAAGAGGCTGTGTGTCATACTAGTTGTTTTTTACTGGGTTCTGTTTGTTTTTCTCAGCTGAATAGTAAAAACCTAAATGCATCGCTGTCAAACTTCAAGGCAGTGAAGCTACACTGTAATTCTAGAGTGAGAGTTCTCATGGGTCAAGCAATACATTTATGGGATGTAACGGAAGTGATATTACAAATGTCCAGACTGCTAAAGTCAGGTAATCTAGTAATTAAAATCAAGGAATTTTGTGTTGTCTTGTATAATATTACATTCACAAAACAGTATCTGCATTTAAGTCAGGACTTACAAGTAAACAAGAACTATGCTTACTTGTAAAGTATACTTTGACCATGTTTGCGATTATAGATTTTTTTTTAAATTACATTAGGTAGGGCAGATTGGTTTTGAGTAACTTTTCCAGCGAATAATTGCTCAAACATGTAATGTTTAATTGAACAGTATATGATTTACAGTAGTTTACATTACAGCAGTAGTGGTGTGTCTGCAAATGATTTATTGGTGGATGGATTATTTAACATACCATTTAAAAGATGCACATATGCCTATGAAATTCCTAAATCAAACTGGCTTCGATGACAAGGGCACATCCAAACATATTGAGGAGTGTCTCTTTAACAAGCTGTGGCTCTCTGAATGAGAACATTGCTGTTGCATTTTCAGTGGTAGACCTAGAGATGCAGGACAGATACAGCACAGCTATACTGTAATGCCGGCTATCCCTGCCACGTTGTATAAATCCTCCCATGTCTCACTTCCCCTTTGTTGCATGTTTATTTGATGTATTACACTTTTATGATCCACTGGGAGATGCTGTAACCTCCCCAAGTATTCTCATATCTCCATATGCCAGATGAGATGTCAGCTGAACTGCCAGGGTTTCACTTTGTCCCACTGTGGGTGATGGTGCGGTGTTAAAACAAAGATTTATAGCATGGCATATCATTATGTGTTTGTAATAGCATGTGTGGGATATCTGTTGCCACTGTGCTTAAGCATTGAATGCACTTCAGGTATCGTGTGTGCGAGGAGGTTTCTGAATACAGCAATTATAAAGCCAAATATATTCCTATTGAACAGAGAACTTCAGACTAATTCCGACAGAGACCATTTCCAAGATAATGCATACAAACCTATTATCTACATGTTTTTGTTAAAAAAGCTATTTAGAATGTCAGAAATTAATGTTGCCATGCTCTTTATCTTTAACTAGCACCAATGAAAATGGACAACTTGAGCACCTTTTTGGGTATTTGAGTTTGGCTGGAGACAGAAAAATGTTCAAGTCAAGTCAACTGATATAATTCCTGGAACAGCGAAACATTCAACCATATAGCATCTACTCTGTCTAATTGTACCTCTAATGTGCCCCATTAGTTAAAAAGACATGCTAAAAACAGACGCCACAGGTCAACAGACATGAGGTATGATCTTTTTTTAAGTAAAATATTTAGTTCTGCTTTGGCTACATGTTTCATCAACACTGGCATATAGGGACTACTGTATAGAGAAATATTATCCTGGCATCTCCTAATGATGCCTGCTAAATTATCCCTTTTTAAGGTTATCTTTCTGAATGTTTTCAGAGTAGGAATTAGCCAATGTCTCAATGTGGACTTAATTTAATTGAGTTCATTGTTTCATTTGCATGGCAATTAATGGCAAACAAAGACTGCAAGCCAGAGATGATTTGGAAAGAATGGAACTGAAAATCTCTTTTACTGTATTTGAAGGAATCCCACGCCTTAAGCCATGTCGTATCCAGCATAATTAAAAGTATATTTTGCTCAAAGCAGATTGCATGGTCTATTTGATGCACCAGAGTAGTCAAAATCAATTTCCCCACAGTTAAAAATTATAATGAGTGTAATGTAAACTCATGGTATCATTAAAGCACAGTTAGAGTAGACAGAATCATTTAGCTTCACCAGACATCTTTTTGAGGGCTTTTACAATTGAATTACATATTGGACAAACAAGTTCAGTTAGTTGGTATGTTATGCAGCTTATTTCAAGGGGTGCGATCTTAAGTGCTCTTAAGCAAAACAAAGCAACATTGACTGCAGTTGCAGTGGTTTAGTGACCTATTATTAAATAATAGGCAGTATGTCAAGTACATTTAGAGCATGGAAATCACTATTTTTGTCTCTTCCTGTGACCTTCTAGTGCATTCTTCTGTAACCTGTAAGTTATACACCATAGAACTATACACCCGCTTTTTGGGGAAGGTTGGGGACAGACAGGAGGTGAACAATAAACAATTAATTATTTATAACCTGAGTTTTATATGAAAAAAAAGAAAGACAAAACATTGTGCTTTGCAAACTTCCTGTCCTCCCACACAGCGACCACATGGAGACATGTTTTTCTACACGTGCTAACTTTATTTGGAGTTTTAAAGTTTGTCACTTATAGTGTTAGTTCACTAACTATTCTGCCCTGTGTGAGGCAAAGCTGCACGCACCATATTCTAGACTATAACCCAGTATATAAGTGTCAAGTTGAAATAATAAATAATAAAAGGTTAATATTGGTTTCTGAATGTCCAGGTAACACTGACAGAAGCCTAGAGTATATGCCTTTCATTGTTGAACTTGAAGGGAAAGTATTGCAAATATCCTAAAGGTAAAGTGATACTGCAATTTTAAATCAGCTATCGGTATAATGTCTAAAATTAAGTGAAATGTAAACGTAGTGACATGGAATTTCAAGACATAAAGTAACACTGTATTGTGGACTAAAATATATATTTCAAAGCAGCATCTACAACAATCAGGCTATCATCATTGTTTTCATCATCATCATCACCGCTGTTGTCGATGTCAAAATCACCCTCGTCACCACATGATCTGTTCACTATAGGCTACACCACCATATAACTATTCAATATAATGAATAATAAAGCATACCCAGCTGATGCCTCGTATGGTTGGTGTTTCCACAGAACAACGATTAGGAAACATTTTATAATTGTAACTCCGAAAAAGATGCATCTTCTTGAAGATCAAAACGAACAGCTTTGCTGGTCAGGGGGTCTGCAGACGACTTCAGCGCCTCCAGACATAATCAAATTGTTTAAAACACCGGGGCATTATAAGTACGATCGGCGACACCAGTGCAAAGCGGGCATTCCATATTGCCTACCGGACCAACACAATATCACGAAGTTAAAAACAAATCGACATATTCAACTCCGGTAGAATTCGATGTGTTGCTCATTCTACAAACAGAGGAAACGCCGACTCAGAATACCTCTCAGCACAGGCGCACATTGTTGAGTTGCGGGCAGAGCACGCACTCTGCTTCTTGGCAAGGAGCTAGGGTAAGGCGGTCTCACAGACTTTATACAGGTCATTCACTGGGACATCGCCGATTCACCACAAGGTGTGGGCTGCTACTGAAGACTTATATGCACACTAACGTTTATGCCATAGTTTTATAGTTTGTTTTTTTCACTTTTTGTTTTTCATTCTAAGCAAACGTTTAGCCTAAAATAAGACTACACTCGATTATGAGAAATAGGCATCGTATTATCATGAAGGTTTTGAGAGTTCAGATGGTTCAGATTGATGGACCTACAGTAAATGATGAGTAGCCTAATGGCTACAACTGTCCTGTGTTCCTGTTTGTTGTGTTGCTCGGCTGTGCCTATGTGCATCTTAATTCCCTTATTCACTTATCAGATTGTCCAGCTGTCTGGCTAACCCTGTAGTGTAGGCACATGGGCACGCAGATAAGAGTTCCAATGGCAGAAAACAGTTAAAACATGAGATAGACGGTGGCCCTCAACTGGCATGGGCCCATTCCCCATGCCACATGATGTGACGTCGACTCAGATATAGAAACCTGTCTGAATGGTCCTGAAGAGAACAGAGAGATGCTTGTTCCGGTCTTGTCAGACGAATCTTGTATTGTTTCCAGACTGGGATGTTGGATATATTTGAAGATGTATGATTTGGATACATTTACTGAATTTATTCTTGTTAACATGTTTGTGAATAATCCCCAATGAATAACTCTCGCTAAACCATCAATGTCCAATCTGTTTAAACACAAAACAAAACAAAGTTCTAACCAGAAGGATGCCACTTTATGCTAGCCTAGTTCTACGTAATTCACAGGGAGTTAACAGGGAGTTGTAGAAGCATATTAAGAAGGAACTTAAACTTGCTCAACTTGAATTATAAGGATAAAGCAGAAACCCTGCTGAGTATGCCTACAGGTAATTCACACCCAGGCAGGACACAAAGCATATGATGGGAATGCAGTCTAATAAGAAATGTCGACTGACATTTCATCTGAGCGTTTTTTTTTTTATAATCATTTTAATAGGCTTCAATATGATTTTAGCCAGGAGTCTGTATACTTGCCCAAAGCCAATGAATCTATAGATAAATATAGATCAACATGTTTAAACTCTCCAGGGGAGTGAAAGACAGAGTGATAGGACCTGTTCCAGATAATATTTGCGGTCGACTTAAGAACTGTACAGAACCGATTTCTGCCTATTTTCCTTCATGAAGTCACTTCATCTCCATAAGTTCCTTGTCACTAGAAGGATTCGGTGATTATCCCTGTGCCCGATTAAAGCACAAAATCTACTGTGGCACTTATGAAAATATTTGAGAAATGTATAAAAGATTAGATAAAATTGGATCCACCCCAATTTGCTTATGGGCAATTTGGGTCACATGGATGGTGAAAGAAGTTTGTATGATTGCTGCAATTTGTCCTATTCTATTGACGTTTCCTCAGCTTTACTGTATCCAACCTCACATTTGAGCAGATGACCTTACCAGCAGCCACAGCATTGACGTTAATCTAATTTGATGGCATGGTTGACTTTAACTGACATGCCTCAAGGGTTTTTTCTGATGCCCTTTTATGTTACTGGTTTCCCCAAGGGGTGTGTCACCTTTCACTACTTACTGTATTTGTTCTGTACACACGAGTGTCAGTGTCATGTGAGGGCAGACATAACATCACATTCATGATTCATTGTGTCCCTGCTCATAAAGATGCAACTAACCATGGTCCAGTGGTGGGTGAACATGATTGCTTAAAGCAAAGGAAATGACAACTGACTTTAGAAAGAAGCCTCCCCTTATTCTTACTACTGTTATTTATTTGTTTATTTATAATTATTGATGTTCAGTTGTACAAGTATTGTATCTGGGGACAATAGTTGATGATAAGTTAACCTTTGGACCAAATACTGATGTTGTTTGTGGCCCATCAGTGCATGCACATACTGTAAATCGGAAGCTTAGATTTAATGACACCACCAATTAGTTGACACCACTCTTATGGAGAAGGCCCATGCTGCCAATCCTTGTTAACCCTATTCACCCCTTGTACAGTGAGTTCAGATTGCTTCCGATCTGGTTGTAGATACTTCATCTGCCAAGATTCAGGACCAATGGATTTAAGGACGAATGTGTCCCTGTTGCTGTTTGCCTTTTGAATAACAAAATGTAATTCTGGTTTTGTATGAATTATTTGTGTGTTGATTGGTGCGTGTTGATTGTTGACAGTTGTACGTACGGCTCACTGTGCAGCAAATTGCCCCTCATGGATAATAATACTGTATGATTTCCTTACTATACCTTACATTAATAACACATATATTCTGGCATTCATAGTTCTCTCTATAACAGCAGCCGTATATCCTTTGCACAAGGATTAAAGCACAATTTCTGTAAGATAAGTGGTTTAGCAATATCTGACCATGCTCATAAAAATGACTTTGATCTACATATTGCATGTCATGGGCCTATAATATACAGCGTGTTGGTATAAGCATGGTGGATGCCCATTTGTGAGTCCAGGTCAGGATGTTCTTTCTCAAGTGTTATTTCCTTATTTGTAACCATTGTACACAAAATTGTATGGTCCAACATTCTTGTGTATTTTACAGATGATTTACTTCATGGTTTACTTACTTCCCTCCACTCAGGTGTGCATCGTCTAGGTGGAGAAAATATTGACTGTATTAGGGTTGGTAAGATGTCTTCACAGGCATCTGGATGATAAAGATAGATATCAATCAGATACAACATGTACACACACATCCTACCAACCCAGTTTAACAGGTTCAAGTTCCCATGGAGCTGTCAAACCAAGGGACCAGAATGTGTTGATGGACTTGGGTTTACTGCCTCCAGCTAAGTGTGTCCCGCTGGCTGGACATGTTATTATCCCCGCCATTGTTCCAGCCAAATACTGCACTTCCTGCAATGACCTCAGTGGCTGAGTCAAGCCAGCAATGCCTTTCCTCATGATGTACAGTACACTGACAAGTACACTGCTGGCCTGTTTTGCTGTACTGTTTTCCCTGTTGAAACATATTGTTTGGCTACATTCAAATGGCCTCACACCTCTATGCCAGTCTCAAAACTCAAAATACACCTGTTGCTCCTGCATATAGCCCACTTCAGCAATTTTGTGCATCACTGAGACAGTTCAAATTACACAAAACAAATAGTTTAAAACTAAATATCAGTATGGTCACACTTAAGTACAAGAAAAATAATCTCTTCTTACCAGGTTAGATATCTGAGGATTGAATGTCCCCCAGTGCCATTAAACAAGCAAGCAAGCAAACAAAACAAAGTATTACTTTAGCTGGAAGATACAGTATACTAGCTGAGCCTTCTCTCTCTAGCATGGTCTTATATAACTGTCTACTGAATGCCTTGCAGGGACTGTTCAATACAGGTTGAATGTGCACTGTGAAGGAATCCAGCCTTCTTTCTTATGACCTCCTGAGGGACTGTACATACCCACAGTCAAGCCCATGTAATGTTTGTCAGACCTAATGATCATTTATCTTATATTATTAGTATTTCTTATGTTAAAACGTCACATATGTATTGTATATTTGGAACTTAAGAATGTCCAGACATATTTAATGGCATAAAATATAACAGATGTTTAATGTAATAGAGGGATGAAGTCAAACTAAATTCAAGAATGAGAATTGGTTTGTGGACTACAAGATAATGTATCTGGCTGTTACAATCAGTGCATGCTTGTGGTTAAGGATCTTGGTTAAAGCATCAGTTAGGCAAAATATTAAACAGCTGTATCTTATAAGAGATTATAATAATTTACTATATTTGGTAGTTATTTTTCATGCAATATCAGGAGTATATTACAGAATATTCATATTGTATATCTTCTCAAACCGGTTTTGATTTCAATACACATGCTGCCCTCTAGTGAGTGCAAAGTGTATACCGGTAGGCTATCACTCGTAAGTAGATATTTAGCATAACAAAATATTTCAATATTAGTTATAACATGGGACACTAAAAATACATGTAGGTACCAGGCTGAAATGTCATCTGCTATCTTATGAAGGAATATACATTTTTAAAGTGCATATCAATATGCTTCATTGAATGGTAAGAAGTGTTGTAATGAGTAATGGTCAGTGTTCTGTTGGTTCTGTTGCTGCAGAGTGCTATGGGCAGTGTAGCAATGTGGTCATGCGTGAGGATGGGCTTTCTGTTCTGTCCTTCAGTGTAAAGCCTTGGTCCATAAACAAGCAGTGGCTCCACCCTACTGTTACCCCAGGGTTATATAAATGATTTGCTGTTCTTCTGACACACTTGTACTCTTTAGCATTCGAGTAAGTTCTGGGACACTATGCTAAAACTGTTTTGTTTGTTGTGTATTGTGTTTCATTGTTTTATTTTATTTATTAATTGTTACTTGCATTGGTGTGTACAGCACTTTGGTCAGCATTTGCTGTTTTTAAATGTGCTTTATAAATAAACTGACTTGACTTGACTTGATTTCTTGCATTGCTAACTAGTTTGCTGCTGACTAGCCTGGCAAAGGAAGGAAAATGGTGTGTGTGTGTGTGTGTGTGTGTGTGTGTGTGTGTGTGTGTATGTGTTTTGTATATATATTTTACAGTTCCTCTGGGAATGGGAGGGGGTTTCCTGCAACACATCAGTTGGTAACGCCAGTCTGCTAGCCCTCCACACACAGACACAGACAGACACACACGCACATGCCTTTTCCTTCCCTGGCCAGGCGAGGTATTAGCAAACCAGTTTGAGAACAGCTGATATTAAATTTAACACCGGAGTAACAGTACAGGGTAGAACAACTGCTGCTGAATGATGATTGTTTATGAACCAAGGTCTTATGAAGAAAAGTACGGAAAGTAGTCCCAAGTCCCAAACAGTATCTTAATGAGTTCATATTTTCTATAGTAAATAAATGAGTTCACATCAGTAAATAAATACGGCGTCAATTAGTGTCAGATTGGAGTTAGACTGATCATAACATCAACCTCAAAGCATGTCAGACAGATGAATAACAGCAAATTATGTTAAGTGCCTAGATAGCAACGGCAACTTAATCAATTAAAAAAAAAAGTCTCTCTGACAAGAGTAAGCCTGTATATCAGTTAAAAATTGACATTTAGAAAATTACAGCCAGTGAATAACAGAGTTTGACAGATATTTTATGAGCATAATCAAAACAATCCATACTCTGACAAGCTACACCATGTGCTCGAATAAAAGGACCGGTTACCTGGAGCCTCTGCAGCCATCTTCCCACCTTCTTGAACCTTCAGATGTATGTTTCCTTCAGATGGTTAATTGATTTGTGCCCGTCCTCTCTCATGTGCCAGATTGCAGAGGAGCACTTCACAAAGACTGTGGTTGTGTGTGAGTCCTAGGGAGTGTAGCTAGAAATCTGTTTCCTGTATCTCTCCAATCAGACACTTGCCCATGGGCTTGATATGTACACGTGTGTGTGTGTGTGTGTGTGTGTGGCCTTCAGCTTCACATGACCTCAGTGTGTGTAGATAATAAAGACCTTAGATCTTAACTATCAATATATATAGACTACAATATCCTATAAATAAACTGAATACTGTATATAATAAGTATTATACAAATACATTGTATAGATACAGTATACTGTAGGCTATGTATGCAGTATAGGCTATATAGCCTACACTGTATAGGCCTATACTGTGTGTGTCTGGTTGTGTGTTCAACATTGTGCTGTGATAAAATCAGTTTGACACTCATACAACAAAACAAGGATGTGGTTTGACTTTTAGACACACTTCAGTATTCATATTATGCAGATACAGTAAACCAGTCCACACTAAAAACTTTGAAAAAGCCTACAATATATAATGTTGCTTTATAGCTTCCTCACAATGTAGACAATGAGAGGAATTGTGATTAGCAAACAAGCAACTGTAGCTGACTTAAAATTATAAGAATATAATAATAAACTTTAATAAACAAAATAGGCTACATAATTTGTTCACTATGTCCTGATGATGTTTGAAAACTTTTCTTCATTTCTTTTTTCTTTCACTTTCTGTTTTGAAGGATTTGGTTTGAGTCCCACATTCCGGAACAGAAGGTGGCGGTAAAGAGGCCAACCGACGTAAAACGCGAAGAAGAAGAAGAATAAGACGATGAAGAAGAACGAAGAAGAATACAAAAATGGCTTATAATTCACATTTCTCCAGTTGAGGCGCTGTGTCGGTAACCCAGGGGGTTTCCTTGGTGTCGATAATATATTTCAACTTACGCTCTTTAGGAATATGTTGCTGGTTTTGTGTCATAACATCGTTATTGGAAATCGGTAAGATTTAGAAAACGAACATATAACGTGTTTTACTCTTGCGAGACTGCAAAGACACGAGAGCTTATGCAGTGAAGTACTGCCTCTTTCATAATACGGTACCATAGGGTACATTATTGTATTTTTCCGGTGGCGCCGCCTACCAGACAGTACCGGTGGGAGGTAAACAATTGTTCGTTGCGTCTCGTAAGACATTGAAATACCTCCGCCATTCTTTTATATTACGGGAAATTGTATATTTTTGTTTTAAACATTTTGCGCAATTATAGTAGCTCGTTTAGATTTAGTATTGGGAAATTCGTGCTGTCGCCTGACTATCGACCAGTACGGTTCTAGGCCTATTGAGGATCTGGATATTACCGTACATAATGTTAAGCCTTTGGTGCAAGTAGATCTGTCGATGGTTATATAAAATATTTATTTGGATAATTACAAACATTTGTTGTAGTAATCTTGTACGATGGGACCCAAAAGAACATATATTAGCATAGGATATGCCACATTTGGTATGCTAGTCGGATTCTCGGCTTTTCTGGTTTGGAATATTGCATATAAACAACCATGGACGGCTGCAATGGGGGGCTTATCAGGTAATAACAAGCCTATACTGTAACTATAATAACGCATGTTCTTATATCTTAACAACACGTGAAAGTGTCTTCAACACGTGAAAGTGCATAATTCTCTAAATTTTCAGTAATCTTCAATATGTATAAAATATAACAAATAAGTATGTTTTCTGTGGTAGATCAGCTACGCTACCGTACAGTGTACCACATTCTCAAACATAACATAAGCTACATTATAAATTAATGCTTTAATGCAAGTGTTTTGGCTTGGAGTGAGCAATTTTATATTTGTGCCTTATTCACTTCCTATCAACCAAAATATACCATATACAGGTTAAGAATTTAGTTATTTGTATTCATTATGAATAAAGTAATCAATATATGTAGTATGATGTATACTTACATATTTGGCCGTAGATGGTCCTTGAGTAGGGCTGTGATATACATTGTTGATATGCTATTGTGTTGATCTCTCCTAACAGGTGTGCTAGCACTGTGGGCCCTTGTTACGCACATCATGTACCTACAGGACTACTGGCGTACCTGGCTTAAGGGCCTCAGGTTCTTCATTGTTGTCGGGGTGCTTTTCGCTGGGCTGGCTGGCACCGCCTTCATCACATTCCTCACTCTCGCCATCACACAGAAGCAATGTAAGAAGTGTACAAGACGCACCTAGTTGGTGTGTATGTAAGGGTTGTGGCAAATGCATTTCTGGAAAGAAGTGCCCTTAAGCTTTATTTCAGAGTGTGGAGTGAATTTGTTGGACCTGCTTTGATATTATTATTATTATTATTATTATTATTATGCATAACTTCTGCTTTGCCCTACAGCTCCAACTGATCCAAGGAGCCTCTACCTGTCCTGTGTGTGGAGTTTCCTCACTCTCAAATGGGCATTTCTTCTGGCCTTGTACTCATACAGATACCGGCAGGAGTTCGCAGACATCAGCATCCTCAGCGACTTCTAATGTGCACTGATTTTTAAAGACTATGATTGAGACTATGGGGTATTTTTATGGATTGCTTTGAGTATCCGACGGTAGCTGCTAAAATAGCTTTTATTACTAAAAGGTTGAAGAAGCTATGGAAAGGAGCTTTGATTTAAATAGTAACTTGAATGCTAGCACATAACGCCGTATTTGTTAACCTAGCCCTGCCGTGGCCTTGTAACCAGTTCTCCTGCTTTTAATAACCAACCACTTTATTCAGCAGTTATAAATAGGAACAGCTTAGTTGGAATGGAAATAGGTGCTTTCTTTTCATAAATAATTTGCTCCATGCTATTTGTGAAGCAGTACATATCACATGAAGTATAGTAGGGTACATTATTACAGAAATAGTGATGTTATTGTTGCTGTATACAGTATATTCTTGAAATGTAGGCAATTTTTACCAAAATTAGTATGTTTTTTTTTTTTTTTTTTTACTTTAGCTTTTATTAATTTTTTGTATTGGCAATTATATTCATTGTGAAGAATCCACCATAGAAAATAAATCATAATGACATCTTATTAGTTTAATGTACACATACCTTATCCAAACAATGGAAAGAACATTTATATTTTTAGGGAAATTGGTTCACATACAGCACACAGAAATCAAGGAGGTCAAAGGAAATGGGGAGACATTTGAACTTTGTTTGCAGTGTTTACTGAATAGGCCAATGAAGTTCATGCTTCCTCCTCCTGATGAAGTAATTTAACAAGGTTTAAACCTGCTTGAATGAACTGCTCAAAATGCTTGGTTTTTGTGTTTCTATTTACTTTTTGTTCCACCAGGTGGAGACCTGCTTTTAAATTTGGGCATTTATACATTGAGAAAAACATATTTGAAAAATAAATGCACTTTAGATTGTAATATTTTGCCATTGTTTCTTCAAAAAGGAATTTTTGTCAAACCAAATGTTGTTACACTGCAAACACTATATTAATTTGTTTTCCATATGCTGTCTAATATGTCGTCGTAATATTTGAATCTTGTGAGTGTTTAAGTAATATTTGTTTTATTTTGTATTGTTTTTATTAAATGTTATGTTTGTTATGTTTGTTTGTCATAACTAACATTCGGTGATGGTAGCTGATGCCACCCTTCAACTATGAAATATGTAAAAAGGTTTTTTTTTCTTAATGAAAGTGAATGGAAGTGAACATGCTTAATTATTAATACTAACCATGCATATCTCATAGGTTGTATTGTGTCTTGTAAGTTACAGTGTGATAACATTACTACTACAACATTTTTTGTAGTAGTGTCCATCACCACTGTGATTTTTAAGCTCCACCCAAAAGGTGAAGAGGCTATCAATTTTACTAGAAGTAAATATTGAACACCTCTTGCTCAGAGGGATAGAGTCTAATACCATATTAGAGGGCAATCTCACTAGACCTTTTTTCTCCAACTACAAGGTACGGTAATATTTTTAAAACTATATTTCTACACTAAGTATTAATTGGTAGCCTATCATGAAACTATTTTTTAAATAAAATATTTCATAATTGGGCTATTCCATTGTTTTGATAATATGACAACAGCTGAGTTTTAAAATGTAGATAATCCTAATAGTACATCTTTTAAAAGATTCTACATAGCCGCTGCTGACAAATCGGCGCATTTTCAATTAATTGTGAATAGTCTAAATTGATAACATCAAATCAATACCATAATTAAAAATGTTGAGAGGAATATTAATGCGCTTACATATAACTTTTTTTTTATTTAACTTTTTTACAAGTCTGTTGTGCAATTTTGCTATAGCATTTTGGTAACTTGTGCTGAAACATTGGTTTATATTATTTTTAACTGATGCATAGAATGAAACCATTTATTTTATTCCAACAAGGAACTTGAGGGCATAGTATCTGGTATTTGCCTGTTTCTGATCAAATACATCAGCACTTCCCTGACCTGTTGGTTACTGCTTCAAGGTTAGATAAGGATCTCAAGGTAAAACAACAATTTGCCCTTAATTTAAGGAGACTTAAAGCTTCTACAGTAATCATGTAATTTAGTTTATTTTCTTAAATGCTGTGATGAAAATATCTTATGTTCTAGGTCATTCTTCTTGGAGGGGGACAAAATATTTCTGTTTATAGATTGCAGCCATGCTGCAGAATCAGCCCCGCTATGTGATCGACAGGCCTTTCTATAACCTTATAGATTTTGATAAAGAGTTTGACAAGAAGGACAGGCTGTTTCCTGTTGGGGAGAAAATAAAGAAACTCTTCAGGTATTCTTAATGTTAATCCAGTGTCAACAAGTTTCCCCCCCCCCCAAAGTCACTCTTAAGTATTTCCTCTGCTTCATGACCCTTTTGCTAAAATCTGTTTCCATCAGATGTTCGGGGCCTAAACTGAAGAGTTTACTGTTCAGACACCTGCCTGTGCTGAGGTGGCTGCCCAAGTACAAAGTGAAGCAGAACCTGCTGTGTGATGTCATAAGCGGAGTCAGCGCAGGCACCATTCAGGTTCCTCAGGGTGGGTTGTGCTTCTAGTCTTAATGTGCTCTGTACCACCGTAATTGCTGTTAACAACAGCTGTTTACATCAGTCTAAATAGTATGAGAAGCATTACATTGTAATTTCATGTGCCAGTTGTAGGCATTCTTATTTTAACTTCCTATTTTATTAATAGCCTACTAACCTATTAGATACAATAGGGTCATAACTCAATTAAACCTATGAGTACAAATTTGGCACAATGTTCTTAAATAGTGTAACCAGACCCAAAGTTCACTTACTTCGTGAATAGGGTCTGGAGTCGCTTAATTGTCAAATGTTATAAGATATATACTGTACACAGTATGTGTAGAATACTACTGAATAGCCAAAAACAGCATCTGTTGATTTGCCCCCTAAATGGGGCAATTGATAAGAGGTCAGGGGGCATCAGTGGTTTTGATACAATATGAAAAAATCTGCATGTTTGTTTATTTTTAAACCAGCATGCGTGCTTGCTGATATTTGGCCTAATATACTAGTCCCACACACTTCCTCCTACTCACAAATACAGTATTTATGAGTAAGAGGAAATATTTGAGATTGTGACACTCTCTGAGTTAGACAGAGCTACCCATAACATCACAATGTATCACGGGTCATATTAACCCTAGGATGATGCCAAGAACCATACTGTTCCAAGAACCAGGTTCATTAGGGACACAAATAGTCCCTATGAACAAGCTGAGAACGACTTGTATTCTCTTTACAGGCATGGCGTTTGCCCTACTGGCGAACCTACCTCCTGTCAATGGGCTTTATTCCTCTTTTTTTCCACTCATCCCTTACTTCTTCATGGGCACTGCCCACCAGATGGTTCCAGGTAAGTGTGGATGATTGTGAATATAAATGTTTTATCCCCACCCAAAGAAACAAAAAAAGGATTTGCCTAGCTCTGTAAAGCAAGACAAAGACGACATCACACACTGTTATCTGTGTCCAGGGACCTTTGCCGTTCTCAGCATCATGGTGGGAATAGTGTGTCTTCAGCTGGCTCCAGAGTCTGGCTTCAGCCATTACAACAGCACACTCAATGCCACTGTGGTGGACACATATGCCATGAATGAGGCACGACTGGCAATATCTGGAACGCTGGCCTGTCTCACTGCCATCATACAGGTACTGTGTGGGTTTGACAGACAGTTCATGTGTGATCTGTTTAATATAACCTGAAACAAAAAATGGAAATTAACCAATGAAATAGAAAGAAGAGGTGTCTATAAACTACCAAAAATATGAACCAAGCTGAAACGATCAAAACAAGCCATGAAAACTGAACTGCCAGATCCACCATCTGAAAACAACACAAGGGAATAAAACTTTACCAAAACATCATAATGCTGCTCTCAAATCATAATCAGTCAAGTCAGTGTAGAGAGAGGGAACTTGAGGGCTGATCTTGCGCAGGCTTTGTAGAGTAAACAATCAGTCGGGAATCAGCAACACCTGGAATGACAGGAGAGAAGATGGCACACCAAACCACCAGCAGGGGGGAAACAGATAACACCCCCACCGTAAATTACACCAGAATTAGGCCAGAGCCTCCTTCTCAATCGCACTATGTACCTTTTGATGTCGGTTAAACGTTTTTGAGAAGCATGACATCAGGTGCAGGTGGCGAAGAACTGCACCCTATCCAGTCACTTGCATCCATGGCAAACGCATGTCAATGTTGGTGCAGCCAACACGGGTGGTGACGGTATACATTGTACTGTGTTAAATACATACTGACAAGCAACAGACCAAACAAAGATCAATTTAGGACTTAACAGATTCGTATGGGGGCAAAAATGGCAGGTATTTTCTTCTTCCTGTAGTAGCCTACCATACCTATAAAATGTGTAGCTCAGTTTGAGATGTAGGGGCAGAGTAAGAAAGAATAGCCTCCACTTTAGACCACTGGAAATACTTGACCGCCAACCTTACTCAAATGTCTGACCTTGGCTTGGCAAAATTCACATTTAGCAAATTATCAGCTTTTGTGATGCCTGATGACAAGGTGATGGCCTGTGTGCTTCTGAATATGCCGAGGCCATTTCCCAGAACACTTCAAGACACCAAAAAAAGCTTCACACCCTGACAAACAATACTTCATTCACAAGCCTCTAAAATGTGGCAGGTGCATTCCGCATACCAAAGGCCATCACCCTGTACTGCAGGAAGTCATCAGGTGTCACAAAAGCTGATATTTCCTTAGCACGGGAAGTCCATAGCACCTGTCAGTAGCCCTTTAGCAAATTGAGCTTGGCCACATTTAGTCTGGGTTCAAACTGGGTTCAGCAAAATCATTGCTACAACACATACTTAAAGGCAGGGTCATTTTCGGGAAATATCCCTCTGCGCGTCCACTGCTCCACACATTAAAACGCATCCTGAAGAAAACCGTAGTGCTATGGCTTTGTTGATGTGAGCGGTTTACGCCACTTTGTTCATGTTACTATTTACGTAGCCAGGGCTGTGTAGAAGTACCAGATTGTTTTTTCAACACGCACAGAGAACAATAAGATAGCAAAATGCAAGAAGATATTTGTATATATTTGTCTATAACTTTAATTGCTTTCTTATGACGAGCTCTTTTGTCAGGATTAACACAATATGGATGTTTGATAGGAGCAGCATCCCCCACATCTTTTATCATGTTGCAAGGCTGTCGTTTAAGCAGGCTCGTCACAGAACAGTGCTTTATGTGACTCGATCAGGCATATCACATCAGTGTGTTGCAATTCAGTTAGGCCAGTCAATTGATTGTACAGTTTGGGCAAAATCTCTTACATTTTTCAGTCTACACGTCACCACAGTGGTTGACAAAGCATTAGTCTCATCTACTTCAACACTAGACAGTGCCACACCAGGGAAATACACTTTTTCGCCTTCTGAAATTGACAGCGAGCCAGGTTTCAGCATGATACCATGACACAGTCTACTCCCACACATACGGTCTGGAGTAGCAGTCTCGGTCAGGGACCCTGTTTCCACCATGTAAGGGCCGCTGTAATGACCCTGCAGACTGGAACCACAGCAACACAAACTCCTTTTCCCCTGGTCTAAAACTCTGCTTTTGTGTCCTTGTCAAACAAAGTATTCATCTTGCCCTGAGCGGTTATGTGATTAGCTTTGGTCAGTTCAAGTATTTAAAATCCAGTTTTTGTTGAGTCCTGTATTACAATCACTCTTGCTTGGCTCGTTAAAAATCCCAGAAATGGACGTAACCTTGTAAAACACAAAACCCAAGTATAATAAAGTGAATGTATTAAATTGAAAACAAACAAACAACCAACTAACCGACCAACCAAATGTCAAAATTTTAAATAAGGAAGGGACAACTTCTTGGCCAACCACATTGTGGGCCGTCGGATCCAAAAGTTTTCTCTAAAGCTAAAACTAACGAAACATGCTTTGAAAACGGCGGCACCACCATCTGAAAAAACAGAAAAGAGCAAAAAGACACCTGGAATGAATGGAGAAGATGGCATACAAAACTACCATCGGGCGGAAACACAGTAATGACGCTGCTATTAACGTTAAAAGTAACCGTATGTTTTACTTTTAGATGGGCTTGGGCCTGATGCAGTTTGGCTTTGTAGCCATCTATCTATCTGAATCCTTTGTCAGAGGTTTCATGACTGCTGCTGGAATACAGATCCTCATATTTGTGCTGAAGTATATCTTCTGTATTAAAGTGCCACCCTACAGTGGTCCCCTGGCTGTTATATACGTAAGTGACTGCTCAGAAAATAGAACACGTCATTAAGTAGACAACAATCATTTGGTAACCTTTCAAAATATCCTGTACAGACTCTTGTAGATATTGTCCTTGGCCTGCCTGACACCAACATCGCCTCCTTCCTGTTTGCTCTGGTCAGCAGTGTTGTTCTGATTGCTGTAAAAGAGCTTAGCACTCGCTACCGTTACATGCTACCATTCCCCATTCCAATAGAGATAATCATTGTAAGTTTAACTGCAGGTTTAACCACTTCTCTGTGATCATTGAATTCAATTTACATTGTAAGCTACATGTTTTGTTATAAAAAATGTAATGCACCATAAAATGTTGCTAAAATTCAATATCAATACACAAAGTGAAATTACCTTCAAGGATTTTTTACAGTGCAGATTTGAATTGATTTAAATTATGAAAACATAATTTGTACTATGATGGTCATACATTTGTAAAGTGTAAGACATGCATTTAAAGATAAAAAGTGGTTGATCAGATGTTGCCATGTTGCAGGTGGTGGTGGCTACAGCTATTTCTGGCTCGCTGGATCTTCCTGAAATGTATCGTATGGAAATAGTGGGAAAGATCCCTTTAGGGTAAAATGGCATATTCTCATAATTGGCATCATTCTCTGAAACTACGGTTAACTCAACCTTTTCTTAAATTTGTCTTGCAACGTCAATCCCATCTCACCCCTTACAGATTCCCATCACCAATCATGCCAAGAGTGAGTGAATGGGAGAATATGCTCGCCACTGCCTTCTCTCTAGCTATAGTGGGGTACGTCATAAACCTCGCAATGGCCAGGACACTGGCAGCAAAACATGGCTACGATGTGGACCCCAACCAGGTAGTTTTATGTTTGAATCACATGCTAGAAAGACATTTATCTAGAAAAACATGACAAACCTGATTTGTTTTGTTTTTTGTAAGTTTCTATGTTTTCTATCTGTCTCAACTCATAAGATGTTGGTCAAAATCTCGTAGATAAATAAAATACAATATTACAAATATAATATAGCATCCAAAAATTAATTCTAGAATATTTGCATGGTAATGAATGGACCTAAATTGAGGTAAAGAAGCAGAGGGTTTTACTTTCATTGGTTGTGTGTACCTACAGGAGATGCTGGCACTGGGCTGCAGCAATTTTCTTGGTTCCTTCTTTAAGATCCATGTAATCTGCTGTGCTTTGTCCGTAACCCTGGCTGTAGACAGTGCTGGGGGGGTGTCACAGGTGGGTTTCACCTGCATACTGTAAGTCTCCATAAGTGCAAACGCACAATATACACACGTTTAGCCACAAAGTTACTGTACGCCTGCACGCTCTGCTCCTTCTGCACAGTTTGCCAGCCTGTGTGTGATGCTGGTGGTCATGGTTACCATGCTGGCCTTGGGAGTGTATCTGAAACCACTGCCAAAGGTAGGTGTAGAAGGTGTGACTGTTTCCATGCACACAGCATTTCACTTATTGCTCTTTTTTGGAACAAGACAGTATTTTTAATGTGCTGGACACAATGCTTTTAAAACCAGAATGATGACATATGCCCGGTCTTATTAACAAGGCTATATTTGGACTATAGAGAGAATAATTATGCTGTTTACAATGCCTGTAACAAAATCTAAATATTGGGAGAATCCGTATCTCAGTGCAGCATTGATTTTCTTCATGGCACCCTTTGAAGCAGGCTTTGCAAAGTGTTTCACAAACAATTAAAAATGTAAATAATACAGACAAAAGCATAAACAGCAGTGAGCATACATAAAAATGACAATAATACAGGGATATAGTGCATATAGTTATTGTTCTTATTTCAGTCAGTGCTTGGAGCCCTAATTGCAGTGAACTTGAAGAACACACTGCTACAGCTCTCAGACCCTTATTACTTGTGGAAAAAGAACAAGTTGGACTGTGTAAGTCATCACACACGCATTGTCATTTGATTCATCAAGTGTAATGCTTAATATATAACACCTAACATGTCTTTTCTGTTGTCCAGTGTGTGTAAGTCATCACACACACAAGTGTAATGCTTAATATATAACACCTAACATGTCCCTTCTGTTGTCCAGTGTGTGTGGGTTGTGTCATTCTTGGCCACCTTCTTTCTTAGCTTGCCGTTTGGGCTCGCCGTTGGAGTGGGATTCTCAATCCTGGTGGTAATATTTCAAACACAATTGTAAGTTAATGCCACACAATCACTGTAATAACGAATTAAAATAACGCACTGTGAATAATGTAGAAAATATATATGAACATCACCTTAATGTTTTTGTGTTTAGTCGTAATGGCTCAGAAATGGTCCAGATTACGGACACAGATATCTACAAAAACCCAAAGGTCTACAGTAAGGTACTGTATAATGAGCTTAACACTGCTCTTTCTTGCTTTTCGACCAGTGTGTGATGTTAAATATGTAGCATTACCTTTTCTGACACCCACAGGCCACACAAATCAAAGGCGTGAAAATACTCAACTATTGCTCTCCGCTCTATTTTGCAAACGTGGAAATCTTTTGCCAGAGGGTCATTAAAAAGGTATGGTGGATGAACAACCTCTCTTGCTGCCAGCCAAGGTCAGCTATGTTTGAAGGAATGTGTTCAACACAAGTCTCTACGTTTGTGCCTAGACCGGACTGGATCCTGGCAAACTCATTCTGGCCAGGCGGAAGTTCATGAAGAAACAACAGAAAGAGCAAGAGAAAGAAGATAAGAAGGCTACTGAGGAAGGGAGACAGAAACCTGTTTCTATGTTCACCATGAAGTCTCAGGTGGGAGGGGCTATGTCATGTTTCCATCAATTACCAGTTACAGTGCAGTTTTCAAGAGACATTTGTTACATACACACAACTGTGTGTAGGCATCTTGGTTAAAGGTACACTCCTTGAATGTAGGTCATAGGTCAGCATATATGTTTGAAACATGGCTGTGCTTGGGTATACACAGGTGGGGGGGTGGGGGGGGAGGTGTTGGTAGGCAATAGTGTGAGTTTTTTGGAGAACTGGGAGGAGGAGGGGTCTGAGTCAGGTACCGGAGGGGCGTTTCAATCAAGGAGTGTACCTTTGTTGTTAAGTAGGTTCTTGCCATTCATTTTACTGTCAGACAACAGTAGCACTTGATGTAAGTACAATATTAACAGTGATATAATATGTCTTGATAACTATGTACCGCCTCCAAAATCCAGACTATATCGCATCTTGAGCTGCAGAATGACTTCGATGTGAACGACGGCAGTGCCAACAGACCTGAGCCGCCCACCAGCCACGTCAACTGCCACCGTAGTGACATTGAGCTAGGTGAGCAGGCGCCTGAAGAGCTTCCCTGTCCTGCCGCTGTCACTCCGGACTGCCAGCCTGTACCCTTTCACACCCTCATCCTGGACTTGGCGGGCGTCTGCTTCGTAGACTCCATGGGGGTCAAAGTACTTGTTAAGGTCAGCCGGCCTGCACATTATGTATTTTTCTTCAAAGAATGAATAATGTGACACAGTCACAGTTGGGTTTGTTTGATAATATCCCAACGGCCAATCTGTTCTCTGTTTTGCTTGCAGATGAACACCAGCTACGAGATGCTGGGGATTAAACTATTCCTGGCAAACGTTCAAGGTAAACTCTTAAATGATGGCTTTTCAGACTTATTCAGTCAAGCGGTTGTCACAGCAACACAGTCATTGCTGTTACAATGCTGCGCTACTTGGGCTTGTCGCAGACTGAGGATGAAAGTGGTTCTAGTAGCATGGAAGAAATGAAATGTATTCAGGGGTTCTTTCTGATTGCCTCATGTTACACAGTCAAGACCCTAGGCTAGAAATACAACATGGCACAGATAATTGGAGATCCAATTCTGTGACGGGGGATTATTTTCTTATTTGAAATCTAACCCTTTCTCTTGTGCCGCATGTGTTTCTGTTGCTATTGTGATGTTCATCTTCGCAGAACATTGCAGTAAGTTGTCACAAAAAAATTGCTTTTCCAACTTAAAGTACACTCCGTGATTATGCTCTTGATCTTGAAGTTAGCAAATATTACCCCGCCTATACAGGTATGGTGAGGTATTCATGGAGCTCAAATCAAAACAGTATCGCTCCGCGGTCCTCTGCGCCGGCGGATCACACGTTGAATTTCATTGTGAAGCAAAGTGTAGTGCTACGGCTTTGTTGATACGAGCAGTGTTCGCCACTTTGTTTATGTTACTATTTACAGAGCCAAGGCAGTGTAGTAGTACCAGATTATTTTTCAACATGCACAGAGAATGTAAGTTAGAGAAATGCAAGGAGATATTTGTTGAATTTTACAAAAAGTGTATTAGTTTACATTTAGCTTGCAATAGCTAACTTTACCTTTTAACAGGCAACATGAAAACTGAATAAAATTCAGAAACAAAATGTTGTATGTTTTTTACAGTGCAGTAATGTGTGTTGTTGTACTGCATTCAGCCCAGGTGTATGAGATGCTGGAGACAGGAGGGGTGTTTGACGAGGGCTGTATCTCTCGTAGTCACCTTTTCCTGTCCGTCCATGATGCCATTTTGTTTTCTCAGCATGGTTCTGCAGAAGCAGCCCCATCCCAACAGGCAGGTCTTGTTCGTGTTGTTGGCACAGTTTTAAATAAAATATATAGTTTCCCTGCATTACGGTGCATAAAACAATTTATTAGTAATTATTCTACTTTCTAACTATTCTAACCATTCTTTATTATTATAGGCCGAGAGAGGGATACAAGGATTTCCCTATATTGAGGAAGACATGGACTTGGAACAGGTATATCTTGCAATGGTTAGATATAACATGTGTTTTGTGTATAATTAACAATAGTCACATATCTGTAATATTTCTTTACTTTCACAGGAAATGTTTTAAGCACCGTACAGTCTGTGACAAACTGGAGAGATGTGGATGGGAATTTGAAAACACATGGACACCTTAACATTAATTTAATATTTAACGTTGTTGAAACTATTTCTGAGCTTGAACCTGTACATTTCAACACCTAACAGCATATTACTCATCCTAATAAAACACTACAGTGTTATGGTTGGGTGCATTAATCAGTCCTTACCTCTGCTGACAGGGGGCAGTGTTTCTTCACCAAAGAGTTTGCAATAACAAGTAACTTATCGGCAGATAATGAGGGGGGACTCCGCGGCCAATTTGCCCAGTCCCCCACAGTAACTGTTAGGTGAACTTGCTGAGTGTACAGACAGGCAGTGGTCATGTAATTAACTCAGAGTGTGTTTGGCCAGAGCTTTGAGCTGTAGCCAGCTGAGCAGTCAGCCTGTTCCCTGTGGAGGCCCAAGTTAGTGAAAAGGCCAGGCAGGAGTGCAAAAATGAACATACAGCATCAGCAGTTTCATGTGGCTTTTGTTGTCTTGCAACGTCCCAGTGCACAAGACAGAATTGCCTCTGAGACTACTTTCCTTTTTTCAAATGCAGAGCAAAGGCCTAACAAGTAAAATATAGCTCACGATAATTGCAGCCACTGACACCACAAGAGTATCTGTAAAGAGAATAACACTGTCCAAACTGACTTGCACTTGGGGTTTCTGCTGCTCAACGTGCTGTGGTGTTGAATATTATGTAAGGCTGATACTGTAGCTGTGTTGGTATGCCTGTGATGCATGAATGTATTTATGAAGCTATTAAGAAATGATTGTAAAATACTCTGGTGTGCACCTGCTCCTCTTCTTCTCTCTCGTAAATTGGCGCCTTGAGTGATTACAAGGCCACTACAGCCATCAGCTTTAATATGCCGCTCTGGGAGTGCCTCTTACTGTCTTTTGTTATTACTGTAACTTACTGCCAATTATATTTCAATATGTTTGATGTGAAGTGGTGGCAGGTGATTTTGTACCGTATGACCTTAAGGCTCAGGTGTGAGCAAACTATGAGAATTCCATTTTGTTATTTTTATTATTAAACATTAGCGCTTTTCACCCTGCATATTCTTAGCCACGGACTATCCTTAGCTTGGTTCTAAGAGCTAAACCGGGGCTAATCTAGCCCCTTTTCACACTGTATATTCTTAGCCACGCTATCCATAGCTTGGTGCTAAGAGCTAAACCAAGGCTAATCTAGCCCCTTTTCACACTAGCAATTTTTTAGACCCGTATTTAGTGGGTTTTCAGAGAATAACCCTGTTCCAGAGTAGGGCCAGCTAGCCCAGGGCAGGGTTAAGTTTTCCACTTTGGCATGTTCCAGGATTGTGCCAATGTGAACGCTTTCTTAGCCCAGGGCTAAGAACTTTCTAAAAATGTCTTTAGCCTCTGGCTCAGAGCAGTGTGAAAAGCCCTGTTGTGATATTTTGCTTTACTCTGATTCTTTATCAAAATAAGTATGCTAAGTTAGCCCTGGTTTAGCTCTTAGCCTTGGGCTAAGGATAGCCTGGTGCTAAGAAGAGTGTAAAAGCACTTACATAGATGTTGGGTGGCTTTTTTTAAATTATTTTTATTTTTTAAAATTGCGTTTCTGAAACAATGCCTTATCAATTATGCTATAAGAATGTATAAAGCTCCCAGGACCAATGAGGATAAACCCAAATACCGGTAGATAAATATTTCTAGTCTTGAGTGTTAAATATTTAGCCAGGGGGTGTGGTCTTAAGGCCTGTCTGCAGGGTGAGAAACAACTGGTAGCATTACAAAATTACAGATTATGTAAGTGTTTCTATTTTGAGCATTATGTTTGAGTGAATTGCATAATAATTTAGATTAATTTAAGCAGCAGAATTTGCCTTCAATTATCAGTTGTGAGGAAGAGTGACTGGATAAGAATTGGAGAAACAGAAAAATTGGATGAAGAAAATATGCACAAGAAAACACATATGGGACCCATCTCAACTTTGAAGCACCTCGTCTGCATGCCAACACATTAAAGATGTCTTACTTTGCTTTTCCGCATGGTCCTGGCATGGTCCCTACTCTTTGCTAACTCTTAACTGTGCATGCCAAACCAATTACGCAGGTGGTTTGACATTGATAGAATGACAACAGTTGGTAATGTTCCCTATATGTCTGTGTTGTTCTATTCTGCTTCATTAGCAAATCAGTTTGGAGCAAGGGGGTCATAAATCTTGATTGTGCAATTGCAGCAAAGTGTATTGCCTTTGTTTACAGTTGCTGAGGGCACCTCTGACCACTGATGGTTGATAATAATTAATGATGGCTATTGTTTAATTTCACAAGTCTAACAGCAATTAAATTAACTAAGAGTGGAATGTTCTCTAGTGATTAATTAAATTTAAAATGAATGAGGCTGCATTTCTGACAGGGTTCTGATGGGTTACTTATTTCATTACACCATACAGTAGTTGAGCTGAAACCCCCACATTTAAATTATAATGCTAATTCTACACTCTGCAAGCCTATGCGCCATGGTTGCTTTTTTGTTCTGACATTTGTTACAGAAAACCGGATCATTTATTTTAATTCAAGAATTATGAGTTATTATTATATTGGGCTATATATCCTCAGATCTCCAAGTGTGCAGGGATGAGAGTAAAGATGAATGTCCAGAGCAGGGTCGTGCATTCCCACAAACCAAATCAACACCTACAGTATATGTGCCACCGTTTCCAATGCCAATGTTCGGTAGTTTAAGACACAACGCAACGAGTGCCCTTCCTCAGGTTGTACAAATATTCTTGAACATTGTGATATTGTGAACGTCAGGTAAATATAATATAACCTGAAAATAGCTAGACAATTATGCATGTCCTAATGTAGCCACGGTTGTATATGATTAATTGCATTTTCATAAAGTACACTATAAATCTACCCATGCGAGTACAACATAAGTAATGATGCGTTGGAAAACAAATTCACGTGACAGATAAACAGTTAATTCGACCCTCCTATATTCACTCTGATGAAGTGGGCATGTATTGCAGACAAGGGTAATGATTGATTTGCCGCTATTGTGTGGGCCAGCTGTGGGAATGACGTCCATCAGGGTCATCAAAGCGTTGTCTTATCATCTAGTCAGCTCATTACACAGAGTGGCAGGTGCTGTAAGAGCTCCTGTTCTCTTATTGAATAAGAACCCCAAAACAGATGAATACACATACCAGCTCCTTATTAAACTAGAGCAAATGAGAGCAGACAATGCAAAGCAATGCAGTGTTGTGAAATGCTCATTAGGCTGCCACAGCATGGTAGAAACCACAGTGCAGCAAGTCATAGTGTAATGTATGTGTTATTATGCAGGCTTATAATTCAATAGTTTATCATTGCTATAGTTGCACTAATGGTCGAATAAATAGTTTAACTGTGATTCTGAATATGCTCTCCTTGACCTCTGCTTCTTGTCTACGCCATTACAAGGGTTAATGAAACTAATGGTAGCTGAATTGATGGCAACAAAGCCCCAGCTTGCTCAGCCTATCACAAAAAAATGTAAAATGCTAAAACTATTGAGGAATTATTCCCTTTTTGAAGACATACATTTGGTTTGATGATATGCTGTGCTGTGACATCTGTCTTAAATGTCTACTAGTCCTAGTCCTATAAGTAATCCAATTGTTGGCTGGTACAAATCTTTCAAATGTAGCTGGTTGTTAAAGTTGTAATAACTAGTATTTAAAAATAGGCTATAAATCTAACTCCCCTGACTGTTCTGCACATTCTTGACATGTTTGACCTAAATTCTCTGGCCATTGATATTATTATAAAATAGGCTATAACTATTGTATGCATTTCATCATTAAACGTCTATTCCAATTACTGTAGTCCGTTTTTCTGCTGTAATGACTTCACCCAAACACAGGATGGCACTGTGACTGTATCTGTGAACCATTAAAGCACTATGTTGGCTCAGCATTAAAAGCAACATTGAAGATGTCTCAGGTTCAAAGAATGAATAAGCAGAGGAAGCTGGAATGGAGGCGATTGAAAACAGATGACTATAAAGAGTTGTTGTGATCTTGTTTCCTGTGATCCGTATTGAGTAGAGCCAGAGTGATAGCTGAACCAGGACTGCAGCACCTCGCGGCATCATGGATGAATGAAGATGCAAATGTATGGAGGGAATGCGGGCTGAAGCCTTTAGTGACACTAAGCATGCCCAAGAGGCCTCGGTGCAAAACGGGCTGCACATCAAGGACATAGCCGCTCTACTTGAGCCATATTACAGTTTGAGCCAGACAAGCATTTGACGCTTTTCCTGATCGTGGCCAATGACAAGTGACAGATTTGCTCTCCTCTGAGAATCTGGTGTGATAAGCCACTGTATTGGAAACTGTTAAATAACTGCTTCAAACCCGCGCGAAAAGAAATGAAAACGTAAGGACGCCCTGTTTTACATGAGAATGGATTTTGCATGGAATCCGCTATCACACAGGCTCTAAATGTCAGTTGGGTGTCCGATTCTTTCTATATTCATCCAAGACGCCCGTGATTACTACCTCTTTGCATCAGAATGGTCTGGATGCAAAGTTGGCCTATTCTGAGGCTCGGACCTGCGTAGGGCCTAAATAAAAGGCACAAAAGGGGCCCATGTGTGCCAGACATTGCCTAGCCTATACTGTAAAAACGCACGACCAGACATTTTATGTTAAATTATGCAAGATAGACTAGCGTATAATGGCCAAGCCACCTCACTGGTTACATGGAGTGAGTGGAGTGCTTCGGCATGTGTTACTTCCTGTCACAGCTGTATTCTTCCACCTGCGAGCAGCATCCTCGGCTGGTGCGTTTGACGCTATACGACGCTACGCCCATGTGGCATATTGTTTCTGTGACCAATTCAATAATACTCTTTTCTCTCTGCTGGCTGCACAATCGCAGGTGAGCTCACAGCGGGCGAGGTTGTCATAGTCAGCACCTGTGCAAGCCTAACAACCAGCAAGGCAAATTAAACCGAAGACGAAAAGTTTTGTCGTGAAGATATACTGGGTTGGCACACGGCACCCGGGGAGCTTTGTGGTGAAGGTGAAACAGCAAAGAACTGTGACAATGTTAAGTGTAAATACTGTGCTGAATATTTATATTTAGTATGTGAACCGCATGATAAGTAGACGCATGTGTGTCAGTCTGGGAACTCTCAGCTGAACATTTGTCAGTCGGGTGTTGTAGAGAGAACCGCCAGGCCCAATCAGCTTTAGGTGTGTACATTAGGTTCGCTAAGCCACTCTGAAGGGCAAACAATCAGCGATCAGTGATGGTGGCTATAGATGATGTTGAAGTCAAGCATATTTTGAAATGTGGTTATAACAATTGCTGGCTCTCAGTTAAAGGAATGTTAATACTGTAGCTGTTGAAATTAGGATAGTTTTAACCAGGTCACATAAAAACATCATGTTTTGTAGAATCAGACTTATAGTTATAAATATTTTCAAATCTAAGTTCAAAGCAGTGTCCTCTTTGTCTTTTATTACTATTGCAGCTCTCTATAAGTACATTTGTTTAAATGTTGTTAAAGATATATGAAGTAATTGTGTGTAATTACTACTTAGTACCACTATTAAGTCAAGCTGTCTGCCTCTGTGCATAAGCGAGAATTGTATAATGAAGTAATTAGTTCAATTAAGAAGAAGAAAGTAGGGGTAGATTAAAAAAAAAGAAGAATTCCCTCAGTGCCGCGAGGATATTGTCTTTTTATTATGTAAACGTTTGTCTCGGCAGAATTGGTTTAAATGGTCTTGTTTACGACCAAAACAAAACTGCTGTTATATTCTTCATTAAAGCTTACATATCCACAAAGGCATTTTGGCAGTATGAAAAACTTTATTCTCTGTGATTCCGTTGTCAGATATGGATGCTCAAATGTCATATACAGTATCAAGCCATTCCAGCTCGGGTATAGCAGTCTGCTATATCCCACCTGCAAAAATAGAGCTCTATATTTTCCATTTGGATTCTGTCACCCTCCACGAGCTGCCATCACAACCAACAGCGCTCCATTGTCTACTAGCATTGTCATTGTTATTAGTCTTTTGGATTGCCTGTGGAGGTATCGGCAGGCCTCAGGGAAGTGGGCGCCAGGCTGGATAATTAGTTGTTCTTCAGCGCCAGACGGGCACATTGCCGTCACTAGCAGGAAGTGGGGGATGGGGGATGCAACGTGGCAACGCGGCAACGCCACCATCACAGTGTAGACCACAGGCAACCCTTGGAGTGAGAGCTGGCTTCCAGCACATCTGTCACCATGCTAACATCTACCCACGGGCAAGATAGCATGCCTATAGCCCTCAACAAAACAGCAGGGACAATTACTTTATCTAAAAGGTGTAATGCTTTTTTTTTTTTTATCATGGATTGACATTGACTAATTGCTTTGGCTTTGTTGACTGAAGTAACAATTGCACAAATGTTAACGTTTGACCTTTATTCACGCACAAATGAACATTTAAGATATCATTCTCAATTTTAGAAAATGTGGCACCTAATCATCCAGATTTCTAGATGTGACACCTGAGCTTCTGGTTGGACACGCTGTGCTATGGGACACCGGCCCTCCTGGCCACTAGGGGGAGCCGACTTCTCTGGTTCCTCTGGAAGACGTAGATAACAGAGAGGGAGATGGACACGCCCACGATGAAGGTCCCCCCGAATCCCAGCAGCAGGCCGTAGAGCAACATCCTTAATCCCACTATCAGCGCTTTGTGGGAGACCGGTACGGGGGTCCAGTGCACCACCAAATCTAGGTCACGTCTCGTCAAGAACCTTACTACACACACACACACACACACACACACACACACACACACAACACAAACAAAAGAGAGACACATTATACATTCACAAGACTGCTGATGCCTAATTGTTATCCTAGAAGCCAGATGTTTTGTTGTTCGTTTGTGCCTTTAAGAAAATGACAGGTGATAATTACATTTTGGAATTTGCCAGTGTCCTGGGAACAAATAGACCCTTTTGAAGTTTGGGTGTTGATGCAGAGCCGTAATGAGTTGGAAGCATGCCCACGGCCACCAAATCTCATCTGGCATCTCATCTAAACACTTTAATAGATGTCGGCTACACTGAGAAATGATATCATTTGTCATTCTGTCAGTCTCCAGAGGCATAACCCAAATATCTAGAGTTAACATCAACAGGACAAGTTTTCTGGTCCAGAAGATTTTGACATCACTGTCAAAAGCTTCAGTATAATATATTAAGCTACTATCTTTGGAATCTATATTATACTACCGAACAGCACCAAGGTCAGGGGTTCTGAGATCATGGGATTGATGGGGTATGACAAGGCAATACGTATAAGTCACAGCCTATTATCATGGAGTGGTTCCTTTACGCTCCTGTGTCAGAACTCAGAGCCACACATTTCTGCCCCAACACACTGGTTTTGAGATGCTGCTGTGAGAAGGGAGCGGAGTTAGAGGTGTGAGGCTCGTAATTTACACATGCATTTATGACAATACAGTATATTACAGTTAGCAGACACTTTTATCCAAAGCGACAGTGAGTAAAATGACAAGTATTTAGGAGCAGGTAGAGATTAGCCATCCTCCTCATGGATATTATAGGCAGACTGCATGTCGAGAATCAAACCCATAACCTTTCGGCTGGGAGTTGACCATACTAACAGCTACAGTATCCTGCCTAATAAATAATGTTCATACACTGACCAATCAGAACTCTTGACACAAATGAATCCACTTGACGGTACCATAAACAGACAGGTGTGTCAAAACAGACTCTTATATATTATAACATGATACTGATCATCACCTTTACTTCCTTGCCCATTCCGGCCTACATTCCGGAGGTGGACGGTGTTCCGGCGAGCCGTCGGAAGCTTTACATCGCTGACATGGTGGTGCAAGTCATCCACAGCATGTTTCAGAAGTTGCATTTTGTCCTGGTTGATGTTCTTGCCCAGTTCTGTGGCAACATCATATCAGGGCATTCAAAACAAGGAATTTAAAGGTGTTATTGTAATTCAATATAAGAGCTCTAGAACATAGCCTATTTTTCATAAGAACTATAAAAAATGTGCTATGATTCTTAGTAAGTATTGTGTAGTTAATCCCTGCAGGACCCAAGAACAGAAAAGCACCCCCTCCCTGCTCTAACTAGAAGATACTGCTCCCAACTATCTACAGCATGACGTTGTTCACAGCTCTCTAATTGCGGCATTGTTGAATCCACACTCCCCTTTTCTGGTCCCAGCATAAATAGCTTTTTTTTCTGCTTCTGTCTTTTAACCTGTCTCTCTCTTTAGTCTTTGCTCTGCCTCAACTGATGAAAGAAACAGATGGTTTCTACTGAGGCTGGTGTCAGCTCCAGTGGGTCTTCTGTCAGATAATTCACACCTCCCTCTATTGGACTATTCACTCGTCTGTGTGTCTGTCTGTGTGTCTGTGTGTGCGTGTGTGTGAACGTGTGCGTGAGTTTCTTGTCACAGTGGACCACACCGCGTGCCAGAGAATGACATTGTGGAAAAATATGCCACTTATGAAGTTCCAATTAAAAGGACTCTCAGAGTAATGAGGCAATTATGTGCTGCTGTTAAAGTGTTGAATAGGCCTTCTTGACTGAAATAAACCAATTTTGAAAACACACAACAGTATACCCAAAAGAGACATTGTTCCAGTTTCTATTCGTCATGGGAACATATTCATACACTTGCTGTGATGTTTGCTCATGAGAGTTGCTGTAATCAGCAGAATTAGTAATTTAGTTCAATTTGGAATCTATTACATTAGAAGTACCAACATTTTTTTTTTTGTTGAGAAACAGCGCACAACATTATCTTGTGTGTCCCCATTTGACACTCACCTAAAGCGATGTCTGTCCGGCCGACATGCTGTAAAGCACGAGTGAGCCTGTCATAGTAGATTTGTCCACCATTCTCCAGCAGCCAGGCTGTCAGAGCCGTCCTGCACTTAGCCTCTCTGTCTGCTGAATGCAAACATATGGCCCTCAGACACACTGGCCTAACACTGATGACGTTGGACCTCTGAGTGCCCACACAAACCAGAGACTTTATAGGGACACTTGATTGTGTTGTAGCTACGTATGAATGCAATCTATGGCTATACCAAGAGGAGTAGAAAACTGGGTGAGAGCCTGTCAGTGCTCTGTCGGGTGCATGTGAGACAGGCGTGCACTTTGTAATGTTTGTTTCAATGTCAAGGGGAGAGGGGGAATTGGAAACACATCGAGGTGTTTGCCTTTAAAGTTCTATGCTGATATGTGTGTTGTGGTGGGAAGGATCAACAATGACTATACCAATGGTGGAAAGGTGACACTAATATGCATACCCTCAGCAGATGAGATGTCTCTCTTTGAGATCCGAGGATTGAGGTCTAGCTGGTTGTTTTCTGGTAACAGGTGCTCCAGGTGACGTAAAAGGCTTTCCTCTGGGTGTGTGAGGTCTGACAGGAGCTTCTCACACTCCTTAGATGTTAGCAGGTCCACCAGACGCTCCAGTTGATGAAGACTAAGGTCTTCTACCACTGAACAACCAGAAAGCCATGTGTGTTTCTTTGTAAATTAATTGTGGGTCACTCAGGCATTATTATATTGTAAATTGTGCCCCAGTATATTTGAACTCTTAGCAGGTTCTGTGTGTTGTTGTATGTTGTTATTGTGTGCTGTTGTTGTTGTTGTTGTTATTATTGTGTGTAATGACCTTATCATCCTCTGCTGATGGAAAAAGTATCTGAAACACAGCATTCTACTTTTCAAATAAATAACATTCAGTACAACTTGTTTGTCTCCTCCAACTGATTTATTTATTGTATGTTTGATGCTGATTTAATGTTGACTGTTGTAAGCATGTCTCTCACCTGTGTCATCTTCGAGGCTTAAATGTAGGAGTACAGGAAAGAGAAAGAAATATGTCCAGAATGTCATCATCAATAACTACAGTAGGCCCACAAAAGCTGATTTCTTCTTAAATGATGGTGATGGATGCAACAGTTTGAATTACAGTTGGTATTTTGTTTTTCTTTGAAACTCTCATTTAGATGAGTATACATTTTGCAACAGTGACCCGTGATGGTGAAACTGTGTTTGGTATGAATGCGCAGTGTACTGCTTGTTTAATAGGCTACCAAATTATAGATTGGAAGCGAGCCTTGGGGGCATCTTCCCAAAATAATCTTGGCTTGCACAATTATATCTCTTTATTCTGCTGCCTGGCAAGATAGCATTGCTGCCTCTCCTCTTTGGTGGCAGTGTAAAATCATGCAACCTTTAGTTACTTTTTAGGCTATTTAGTTGTAATAACTAAACATGTAATGGCAATAAGTACAAGAGTGCAAATTCACACGTGAGAAACATGCCTGTCAATCATGTGAATGTGCACATACAGCTACAGTACAACACAGGAATGGATGCGGTACTGGGTTAGCTAACAACTCTCTTACAGTAGTTTTAAAGGAATGTTTTGTATAAAAGGTATGTTCCCAAATATAACATTACCTGGCATAACAATTATATTAAACATTAGAAGGGACATTTTTTCTCTATGCTATATTTTCTAAATATCTTATGATTATGTGTTTTATTTATATAATAATTTGTATAAAAACTGTCATGATGTCATAGAGCCAGAGATAGCATGACCATGTGACTGTGATGTCACAATCAGTACTCAACTTTGATTGGCCATTATGTTGACCACACCCCAACCAGCTTTGCAAAAGTTCTATATTGACCAAACTTGACTTGCATTTAACATTGTGAGAAGTAGATAACTTCTAATTAACAGCATATACTTAAGCTGAACATTAAATATTCATTCTTTGTACATTTTATCATTTATATTTGTATTACATTTACCATCCTTGGAGGTCCAGAATTCACTATGCCCCGTGATAAAAAATTCCAACATTACTGTCGCTTGGCTAAAGAAGCAGGAAATGCTGGACAATGGCAGCAATCCAGCAAGCATGCTCACCAGCACCAATCGCTGAAGTGGTGTGATGCACAAGAGGAGCAGAATATTGCCTTCATGATGGAACAGCACAGACTTGCATATGATTGCCCACTCAAGAATATATATACACCTAGGACCAAGGACATGAAACAACCCTGTGGTAGAGAACACACATCATCGCTGGGAGCAGAAACGAACCAGTTTGCTTCACAGGATCTCCAACCAGCCTTTACAATGACCAACCATCTTCTTCAAGCACAGGCAGATGCTCTCACCAGAATGAGCCACTTCCTCTTTAATTTGGAGCAGGACAAACTTAACCATCACCAACAGTGGTGCTGGCAGGTGGCTCAGATGAACACCACAATGTTTGACCTGCAGCTGCAGTTGGAATGGAAAGACCATGCTGCTATGGCCTCTATCCAGATGCTGCAGGAGCAGTGGGCCTGCAAAGAGAAGGAGATGTTGGCTACTATCACATACCTGCAGGCTGAGGTCCACAAAATGTCCGCCCTCACCCAGCAACAGAACCATACATACGTTAAGAAGATGAAAACAAACAAGAAGTTGGCCATGTCGACGCCGCCCAATATCCATGAAGGAACCAGCTAACATGGAGGAATTATCCTGGAAAAATGTTGTTAAGCTTGTTTGAAATATTCACTCTTGAAAACAAATAGCCTAGGAGTCTGTGTCTTGAAACATTCACACAAATAAATAAAATAACATTTTTAAAGATATATAAATTGTCTCACCTTTCTTACAGTTAGCTAATTTAGCAGACTTACAATAAGTACAATTACAAGTATTGACTACAGTACATTATTGAGGATGATTTGGAAAAACGTACAAAGCAACACACAAATATCTTATTGGACATTCATTTGTGGCGAGGTCGTGTCGACCTACAAGTCTATGTCATTTGATGTTATGCACTATGGGCGATGGGATTTATGCCTTATTTCTTAATCTTAATATTTCATATTTCTCTTACATGAGTTTGCACATACATGAATAAAGTAATGTAGTAGTTCTTTATGAAAGCCATTGCGGAGGAAAACATTTCCACTCACTTCCACTGTAAACTACGATTTTTAATACACTTTACCATGCTGGGCAATAAGGCTATACAGCAACAAATACATACAGTGGCCCTGTTAATCTATGTCCAAATAGATGATATCAATGTGCATTTGCTTATTGGTACCATAGTATGCTCCACTCCAAGTCCTGCTGTCTTATAGGTGACAAAAAGTTTCACAGTGCATCAGATTGTTGTTCTGTAGTCGGTCACTATTAGTTTCAGTTTATATCCCGTAATGATCTTGAGGAGTAAGGTGCATCATTTGTACTGTAGACCAGCATGTGTTCCTGAGTGCATGTTTGTTTAGTGACCCAAAACTGTATGATCATTTGGATATGTCCTGTTTACATGAGTGGGTTCATTTGATTTAAATCTTATTCAATTAATTCCGATACAGGGCAAGAACAACATCAAGGGTAATGATTGCCTCTAAGTGTATGACAAAACTGAGTCACCATTATGATATAAATCACAATCAGAATATACGTCACCATAATAATGTTTTTCCTTGAAATATTAAGTGAAAATGGCTACATATAAGTTTAGGGAAAACGTGAAAATATTATAGGCTAATATTATCTATTATCTACACACACATAAATATACACACATAAATAATTTACCTTCCAATGTTTAATACAGTGAGTTTATGGTCTGGGCATGTTTTTATTTTGTAATATAACGAACTTGACATAACATTAATAACACAGTTGTGGTGGTTAGTCAAAAATAGGATTCATTAGTGTGATAGCATGTATAATTGCTATATTGGTGGTGTGACAAATAAGTGACAACATTGCCAGATATACAGTAGATTTAGGTCAGAAGGTTTATTAACCACAAAATCAACCTGTGATACACTATATGAACAACACCGTGTTACAGGAGTTTATTATTTCATGTAATATATCTTTCATACACTGTACACTTGGCTGGAGCTAACTCACAAGAACATTGACATTGCAGGTCATCATTCAACCCATGTAACTTCCATTGGAAGTTGTAGTTCTTAGAAAGAACATATTGCAGTACCAGCTTGACTTCAGATTCAGAGGACCTCTCTGTGGTATTTTCTGTATAAGGATATGAAGCTATATGCCCATGTCTTGGACACTTCACGCCACTGAAATCTGATTTAATAGAGATACAGACTCCGGTGGAATGAAGGATAGAACACATGGAATGTCCTTGCAGAGAAAATTAACCTCTATGTGTTTTGCACCTGAAATGAGAAGGACAACAACATGTTAATATGTAAATGTAACTTTTAATATTGTGCTTCAGTGGGGAGGCTTAAACTGATGCAGGACTTGGTTTATACTGATTGCTTTCAAGGTATAGGGGTGGTAGGGAGTGGCCAAAAGCCTCTCCTTCCACCTTCCTTGTTTATGTCTAAAGCTGAGCCCTATGCGAGACCGGGCCTGCCCTGTGATGTGGCTCCAGGGCTTCAGGCTTCAGGTGAGATCCTGGGCCCTGGCACACAATCACAGGCCTGAGCCCCAGCCTAACGGCTGTTTAGTCATTCCTCATGCAACAGCACCACAGTTCCCTCCCACACCCTTTCACAAGTCACTAAGAGTGCCGTGAGCAGAAGCCACTAAAGATTGCTGCTTAAAGACCTCCCTATCTGGGGAAACTCCACACCAACTTTACACTGGCCTCCCCACACCTGCAAAGAAAAGGTTGATACTGATACCCTTTCACCTCACACACACACACACACACACACACACACACACACACACACACACACACACAAACACGCACGCATGCACGCACACATGCACACAAACACACACACACACACACAGTTCTACCCAGGGGTGTGCAACGTCACACAGTACTTCTAATGTAAATCCAAATACAAACAGCTGGTTTAACTTTTTATGCATTTGAAATAAAGATCATATACTCAATTACTAGATGCCCAAGTTAATTGAACAGGTTAAGAACATTTCTAGCCAAGCACATTACGGCAGATTCTTATTATGACTGCGATTATTTATTTTAATTGTTTTTTTCAGTACACAGATAAATCCCTTACCTTTCGTACGACACTCACCTTAACTCTTTTTAATCTCCTCAGTGGCTATGCAAATGAAGGATTTGAAAACCCAACAACAGAATTGTTCAGGTGTGAGGTGCTGTTGACGCAACTGGCAAGGTGCTATCCGTCTTTCTACTGTGTTTTTTCTCTACCCTGTTCAGGTACTGGTATTTTAGAGGGATGCATCGACCAATGGGATGTTAGCACCTGAGGAAGACCACCCCCTTTGGAGCAATAAAGAAAAGCCACACCCTGCAATGTGGAAGTTTTATTAACAGGGCTAAAAAAAAAAGTCTTAAAAATATTAAAATGTGAATCACTTCCAAATTCCACTTTCTGGCTTTAAATGTTAATAACAATATGTAATAATATTTCTGAAAGTTTCTTAAGGCCTTCCTTAGAGCAATTTCTTGTGTGATTCTTCTAATGGGCACTGCTTTCTGTAGTTGAGCTGAAAATGTTCAGTGTCAAATGAGAACCCTGCTCAATCCAATCTCATATAAATTCTCATAGCAATACTTGAGAAATAATTGCCTACCATTTGTGAGTGGGAATCATTTTAGGTCCCTGTAATTAGTATCATTGCAAAATGTTCTACCTCTGTGTTCCTCTTGAGAAATACATCTCACTTGAAGATTTTCATAGTAATTCTGCATTGACGGTAAATGCTGTTTCATATCTTTTCTGACAACAATGCAATTCTCAGTAAACAGCTTCCGTATACAACATCTTCCTTAAACAACATTGTGCTTTTTTTAGTAGAGCTGCAAGTCAGGTTTAAATAAAAAAGGGACAACACCCAACATCCCTCAATGTGAAAGGAGTTAAAAGCATTCCTCCTCATCACAATGGAGGGCCAGGTGGGGGGGGAGAGGTGTGTGTGTGTGTGTGTGTGTGTGCGTGCATATGTGCGTGCGTGTGCGTGTGTGTGTTGTTGGGGGACATAGAGCAGTTGCAGCACTCACAGCACATTCCAGAGGACTAGCAGGACTATATTTCTCTTGAGGGTACATTCATTTGAGCCCAATATTCTCTTTATGTGATTTTATTGACAACGAACACCAACGTCTTTGAGTTATGAGCTGTTGTTCTCCAGAGACAAACTGTGTTTTACTTCTGTGTCCTGTGTTGTGAGGCTGATAGCACTGAACAGTGTGCTGTTGAAGGGTTATCTTTTCACAGTTGAAAAATGAACCCCTAAAAACATTCAGATGTGAGGCCCCCATCTTTCTGGCTTACTAACCGCATGCACACAGAGTTCACCTCAGCATTTCACATATGAGGTGTTCCATGAATTCTGCTGTCAGTTGTTCTTGCGTATATGGAGACACTGAGGTACAGGCTGTTTCGCTGAACTGCGTGGCTATTTAGACATGTACATTTAAACTATTCAAATGCACCATTTATTTTGCACTTTGCCACCAAGTTAGCATCTTTCTGATTTATAATGCACACTGTTTGCCCTGACTTAAACCACACACAAGTCAGATTAGCAAAAGTTACAATAATAAAATATAAACTTTTTAGAAATTCAGCACGTCTAGGATTATTAGTACTTTACAAATTGATCAACAATGCAATAACTCCAACTATTAGGAAGAAAGTGCAATGGTTCACAACCACAGTCCTGAATGGCTGAGACTGCAGCCTTTGTTGAAACACGTCACTAAAAAGAGAAGGAATGTGTGCTTCCCTCAGGCTCATGTACAAAACACAAACTGTATAACTCTTTCACCACACTGCAGTCTATAATTGCATGTTGATTCATACATCTCCCCCTTATGTATTAGCTACTAGTTGGAATGAATGCATTATTTTACACATAGTGTGCACAGTGCCTTACTTTAATCACTCTATGGGCAGAGACTACAATAGTATTCTCTAGAATGTACTGAACTACAAACTATAAACTGAATAGTTCACTGCGTTCTAGTGAAAATGGGTCATATGCAGTGTTGGATGTAGAAAACTATTACTTTTAGGATGGAAATATGGAAATAATTGACATTTAAAAATACAAATCATATTTATACAGTATAACATTACAGGACAATGAGGAGAACTTAATGCTAAACTGCATGCACTCTTGAAAACACAGCATTAGTCACAAATATGCCACAAATAACTCTATACGAAAATGTTCCTCAAATTTGAGCTTAGATTCTTTGTCTTGTCTAAAATTTTTGTCTGTCAACCCTCTGTCTCTCTCTCCCCCTCTGTGTGTGTTACTCTCATTTACTTCCTCGGTTAAGACTTGCTTGGGCAAGAATGCACTTTCCATCTAATGCACTTTTATGTTCAAGCAAATTGACAATCAAGCGTGCCATTATTTTACACCATACTTATTTCTTTCCCCATTTGGATGCAGATAGATGATTCTGTGGCCAGAATACAAATGGGCTGTTCTTCATGGAGGATGAAGGAACCCGAGTATATCTTATTTATGTGGTGTCGTGATATGTGCAAAGCTTTAGTTTGATCATTGTAAAGAGAAAATGAATAAAATAAATGTAGGAGTTTTCGTCAAACAGTCTACTGTATATCCTTTCACCTATGCCTCACCCAGAAAAAAAAATGCATTTAACAAAGATAAATAATCACGTAGCCTACGATATTGTTTTACTGCCACAAAAATGGAAGTAGAACCAGCAAGCTGTGAAATGATCCAACTGTAAGACATACTGTACATGGTAAACAAAATGACGGTACAGTACAGCCATACGGAAGTAACATTACTTTAACCGTGTATGCAAAGTAACATTTTAATGTCCTATATATAAACACTATCGGGCTCACCGATATTAAATAAATGTTAGGTGTTTTATTTCAATGGTTAAGTCAAGCAATTGTGTGGGCAGAAGGAAGAAGTTGCATTGAAACAGCCTCAAACTGATTATGATGTACAACATGTCAAACATCACTTCCCCCCAAATGAAGGTGGTGGGGCTGGATGATTCACCCATTCATGTGGCAGACAGGGGGTCTGTCAGTGCTGTGTGTTTATCTACTTCTCTCACTGACATGCTGTAATGGAATGTGCTGTAATAACAGTGGAGGCATGGCGTCGCAGCAGGAATTACTGCTCCTCTGCTGCAATGTCTGCCTTATCTGAATATTAGCTGAGCTGTAGTGTCTGCTCGCTGACAACATCGTGCAACACACCGCGCTAAATGTATTTTCTGTGTTATTTCAATGTCTGAGGCCTTTCAAAAACACACATACGGTATTACAATACATCACACAACAATAAAACGTACGTGAAGATACACACCAATGTCATCATAATCTTTTACTGAGGGTTTACAATTAAAACCCTTTTACCCAGAAAACAAAACACACCCATTTTTGCTGTGGTGGGACCTCAGGGAATGTGTCTGGGCTTGCAACCTGCTCAGAATACCTGCCTGTTTCTCAAAGATGTCGCCACTGCTCCTATAGAGACATTCCAGGTGGCTCAAGGTGCTGACGGCTGGTTTATGTTAAATGGGAGTGTGTGTGGTTCTGTGCCTATGGGAACACAGTGGGGGTATGGGGTAGCATTGAGGTCATGTACTTGGTTAACACTCATCTATTGACAAAGGTTAAATAGATGCCATAGAGTCCCCATGTTGCTCAAACTACATTCTTCGATTAGATAGTCCATTAGTTAACCTGGTCACACAACAGAACAAATGGAGCAATGGGGTCAAATTACGCACTGGTGGAGTGTCAATTTCCAACAGGTTTAGTGTGTGCATGTGTGTGTGTGTGTGTGTGTTTCGACCTGCAGTACTAGGTAAGGGGGGGTTCTCAAGTTACGCCCTACCTATAAAGATAGCACGTTGCCTGGGCTTGCATAAAAGTCAAGAAAATATGTGTCTTTCTCTAAGCCACAGCCATATGAGAGTCATGAGAGAAAACAAAACATTCCTGGTTATACCTTCAAAATACAGGGCCAAGATTTACAGTACGTTCAACTCTAAGGACCTGATTCTCCAGGCTCATTGCAAAAGCAAAATATGATTGTAGCACAGTCCCTAAATCAGAACTTGCTGATAAAAACCTCAATAAATGTAAACTGTGTGTTCCTTTAACGCATGGAGGAACATGACATAAGTTGTATGTTAAAGACCCACTGTGATCGAACTGAAATGCGTGCCCCATCTTAAAAGTGAATACTAGGAAAAACAAGCATGTGTGTGCACTGGTTTTATACCTTTCAAGGTTAATTTAATCAATTCTGAGGTCAACACTCAGGGAACACAATTATTAGCAACACAACAATCTATTACCCTTTTATTTTCTGCTTATTTGAAACACTTCATACTGTAATACACACTTGGTATAGCATTATCATGGTTCTCATGAAAGCAAAGTGCACAACATAGAAATTGCAAATACAGATATCAACATTAGCTAAGATATTTTAAAGCATTCACTTTAAATTGATATAGGTTTCCACATATTTTTCAGCTAAGACCCATTTATTATAATAATGACATTGTTGGATGACATGCCATACTTTATTAAAACAAAAAATGTCTGTGTGATGTGTAGGAGGTGTTATTACATAAAAAGTGAAAAGAAATGCTTTGGCAGAATTTCACAGAGTACATTATGTTCTTCTGGAGATTGCGGTTGTGAGAACCATATAAGATACAATGGACATAAAGGTGTTAATGTTTATAAATGCAACTCAACTGCAATTCTGAAAAATAAACTCTATGATGATTTGAATAATACCAGAGTGAATCATTGCTCCTGTGAATGTGAGTGGTTACTGGCCATGGTTGGTATGTCCTTGTTGTTTATTATAGCCATCTTAGCAATAAAATGCCATAGCAGCAGAAAAAAAATGATTAGCTATTTTGTGCTTGTTGTTTCATAGTCACTAATTTCCTTCAACTTTTTCTTTTTTTTTTATATTCAATGATTTATACCATCAGTCAACAGATGGTATTGTATAGATTTTATTCCATCCATCCATCCATCTTCATCCGCTTATCCAGAGTCGGGTCGCGGGGGCAGCAGCAGCAGGGGACCCCAGACCTCCCTTTCCCGAGCCACACTGGAAAGCTCTGACTGGGGGATCCTGAGGCGTTCCCAGGCCAGTGTGGAGATTTAATCTCTCCACCTAGTCCTAGGTCTTCCCCGAGGCCTCCTCCCAGATGGACGTGCCTGGAACACCTCCCAAGGGAGGCGCTCAGGGGGTATTCTTACCAGATGCCTGTTCCACCTCAACTGGCTCCTTTCGACGCGAAGGAGTAGCGGCTCTACTCCGAGTTCCTCACGGATAGCTGAGCTTCTCA
>JAODUE010014795.1:0-25925 GCA_027564755.1 Amblyopsis hoosieri
ATACAACGTCTCCTAATTTATCCTCATCAAACGAACACGTAGGAAATGGGTGAGGAGACACCACCCATATTCCAACAATACCTATCCAGGCTGTCGTGTAAGAAATGTTCATATTTCACTCCTTTTTACCTGTTTTTGAGCACATGCTGTAAAAATCTAAGTACACAAATGACATAGAAACTTCTAATTATACCTTACAGTACTCTTGCACTAGAATGTTATATGCAAGCTACAGTAGACTTTGCAGGTTGTCCATGATTCTTTTTTGTAATTTCTCTGACATTCAGATGTACCTGTTTGTTCCCCCAGATCCGATTAGGATGGACTAAATGTGATAAGACATAGCTAAATGCAATTTAGTAAGCACACCATAAGATGGGATTTGTTGTGTAGGCCTATATAACTAGACAGCACAGAGGCGCCATTGTCTAGAGATAATGGGACAAGCTGCTACTTTGCCATGCCGGAGAGGGGAGTCTTATGTCACCGAACTCTATGAATGGTTTAGGTAGGTTGTGCAGCAAACATTTAAATGTAATTGTGAAGTACAGCTCCTTTACGCTCTTTCTTTATTTTAAATATATTATAGTCTATTACAGGCTTCAAAAATAGAAAGTGATTATTTGTGTCCTTTTTTGTGACGCATTATAATAATTTACCTTTTACTTGTTAATTTGAGATCAATTGAATTTAGCAATGATGCCATTTTGAATTCTACATTGAAGATGCGGTGTTGATATTAATATATTGTGCCATCTGATTTTTTTTTATCTATACTTTTTGTCATATACTAGTTTTTGAACACACAATATATAGTCAAGAGACAGGTTTAATGTTTATTTTAAGGTTTTTTCTTTTACAAATTAAAATCTTAAGCAATAGGATATATAATGTTGCCCTAATATTAAAATAGACTTTTTTCTTTGAAAACTTGTTTGAGCAATATATATATAGGCTATAACATGTCTATTTTTTCTTTTCTTTTAGAACATTCATGAATGAATGTCCAAGCGGGCTTATCACACTACATGAGTTTCGAAGGCATTTCTGTGAAGGAACTGGGTGTTCAGTCTTCTGAATATGCAGAACAGATATTTCGTACATTGGACAATAATGAGGTAGGCAAAGTTTGAACTAATTGTTTTTAAAGATTAGTAAGAACAAAAAATATATATAAACAGACTGGAGTTAATTAAAGTCTGGATAAGAAAATTTTTTAAAAGCACTTCAATGACTTTGACACTCTTGTGTTAAATTGTGTTAAGCAGGACAACCAACACCTTCATGGAATTGGCTTTTTCCCAACATAGCGCACCCAACTTCCCCCAGCACATTATAAAAGCGAATACATTTCTAATTTGGAATAATGAAAAAAAAAAGGGATGTTTATGTACTGATGAAACAGAATTTACTTACCTTAACATTCATCTGTAACATTGCAATTAGCCTATACAGAGGGAAGACAAACAGTCACATTTGAGATAGTGATTAACAAGCATGCTTCACTCCAGGATGGGGTGGTTGATTTCAGGGATTACGTCATGGCCATCAGCATGCTGATACAAGGCTCACCAACAGAAAAGTTGCGCTGGTGATTCAAGCTCTTTGACAAAAATCGAGATGGAACAATCACAAGGGAAGAAATGTTGGACATCATTAAGGTTTTTGTCTTTGTGAAACCTCAACAAAACTATATTGATTAAAATGTTGGAATTTTTTTGAAAATTATTTAAATCTAGCCTGTAATTAATTGGTTAATAGTACTGGTTAACACAATTTTACAAAAGTAATTTTACTGAAATAAAATTAGTAATTTCTTATCAATTTTTATGTGCTCTACACGAATATGACAGTCAAATTGCCAAATCGGCTCTATTTTTTTAAAATCTGCAATAAGCTATTGTAATTAGCATTATTGTCCTGTATTGTACCTAAATGGATAAAATAATAACTTTTAAAATGTATTTAACAGTAGCTTAAACTGTCTCGCACAAAGTCTGAAATATTTTAAATGCTCAACCTTTCCGGCTGGGCTTTATATAGTACACTGCTGACGTCAGCTTACTTCAGCAGCCGCCTGGCAGTAGTATTGCATTGCATCAAAAAATGATGCAATCAACTCTGGATGATGTGTGCATGATGGCATTATGCAATGCGATGCAATATTACATAATTCTAGGCTTATTTAAGATGTTGTTGCAGTCCTACTAGATACATTTACACGGTGAAACATCAAAACGAGAGCCAATAAAAAATGTTCATGGTTATATTCATATTCAGCACACCAAGATACTAAAAAATGTAGGACCTTTTTAAGTCAGTAACGATTTCAATGTTGACCAGTGTAGCCAGAGTTGCACCGATAGATCAGCATCGACTGATTTACATTCAAAATACGAGATTGGTGATAGTCAGATTTTCTAATGGCCGATATGGGAAATCGATATTTGGTGTCAATTTGTTGCCTTTTCTTAATTTCGTGCTTTACCTGGATTAAAAATGTATTTTAAATTCCTGAATAATAGTCTAGGCCTATATATAAATCAAACCGGTATCGGTCGATTTTGCTAAATTAAAATTGGTAATCGGTATTGGCCAAAACAGAACAAGTTAATGAATGTCTCAAATATAGTTTTGTGGGGCATTTAGGTAAGAGCAATTGCAAGTTACTTAAATTATGGAAATGGATGGATTGTAGTTTCATAAAATGACAATCAGATGATTTGTTTTTGTTTTTGTTTCCATGCAGGCCGTTTATAAGATGAGTATTGCAGGTGCTTTAACCAATCATAACCCACTTACTCCTGAAGAGTGCACAAACAGGATATTTGGAAGACTGGATAAAGATAATAATGGTGAGTAGCACAATGACCTCTGTTAACCTTACAAGTATACACTAGAATGTCACCTTTGCTTGCTTTAGCTAACTTTAGATCACTTAATTATCCAAATAATAAAACCTGTGATGTGTAAATTCCATTCAACCTGTACTAGTATTGGAAACATTACAACACATTATATGATCATGTTTTACCTTGTGAACACACTCCAAAAAAGTGGTGCATCATGAAGCACAAAATATGTCAATGAAGGCTCTGTACAATTGTACACTTGAAGACCTAAGGGGATGGCGCAATTCTACTTGACAATCTTCACAAATGATTGAAGTGCCCACACATTTAATAAGTGTAAATAAAGGAAATATGATAATGTTATAATGGTAATCCCAGCTGTCCAAACATTTTTGGAGTGCGTTGGAGACATCAGATTTTAAATTTGTGTATATGTAACGGTGGCCAGCAGGTAACTGTGCAGTAAGTTAAACCTCACTCTCCGACACCTCATAGGACGCTCTGGCGACTCCGGCCAGGGCCTGTGGGTTTTTGGCCTGCCTTGTAGGAGCGTCCGCTCTCTGCGTGGGAGACCGGGGTTCGAGTCCCAGAGGGAGACGAACAAATCTCCGTCACATATATCTTCACAAAATGATTAAAGTCACAAGGTAAAATGTCATATGTGTGATGTATTGTTTCCAATATAGTACAGATTGAATGGAACTGACAAATTACTTCATTTTGTCCCATCTTTCTCTGGAATTGTGGTTTGTATTTCAACATTCTAAATTATTATTTTGAAGGAATTCTTTGTAGTTTACATAGGGATGTCTATAAGCTAATAAAGTGCTTATTTGAAATTTCTCTTCCGATTCTATGCAGCTATTACTACCAATTGGATAATAATAGAATAAATACATTTTGTTTTTCAAACATTTCAATAAAATTTATGTTTTATATTGTTTACGCTAATATAAAAACAGCAAAATAATCCAACACTTCATGTTTCTCTCTCTCTAGTTGTGATCAGTCAGGAAGAGTTTATTGAGGGTGCCCTGGATGATGAATGGATCAGGAAGATGTTGGAATGTGATCCCAATACAGTGAATGTTGATAGACCTCAAAAGAGAGACATCACTTCAGGGGCCAGTGGTTGAAGTACACATTCTGCAATTAGGACATGAATGTTATGGTAGCCTATTTTGGTATTATAAGATTCTCTTAAAATAATAAATCATGAAATCTGAGATCATATGTAGGCTTATATATTTGCTTACCTTATTAAATTATGTATTCATTTTATTACATAACTTTTAAGGACTTCCAAGGAATTGTACAGGTAATCGTGTGTGTGCGTGTCGCGTGTGTTAAGCGCTTACACGCCACATGATGTCGCCTGTCGCACTCGCTTGATGTGTGCAATCCACAAGCACCTCCCATGTATTGTGGATGCGCTTGGGGGTTGTCCCACACAGAGAAAAGTTCCCATTCCCAAACCAACCCACCCGGGAACAGGGCGGGGGTTTGCCAGGTCAGCGATGACGTTTCAACTTTCCAATTTTCCTGTCATTTCGACATGGCGTAGAATGCGGACTGGTCGTGGGCTGGCGCAGTGAAATACAAAGTTCAGAAGCCTTGGCTGAAGTGTATAAAAAGTCTTCACGAGGAAATCGGTATCTCTGGGACACTGATTGATTCAGCCAAAGTGTTGGTAAGTGATGATCAGTGAGTTTTCACCACGATCGTGTGGATTGTGACAAGAAGTTGCACTCACTGGTGTTATTCACATACGGTTACGATGTGGCCAGTTTCAACTTTGTATGTCTTTGTAGAAGGCTGTTATCCGTGTTATCCGTTTTTATATAATTTACTGCGTTTAAATCTGGATTAAACGTCAAGGCGGCTACTATGGTGTTGCTACTAAGCTACTACCACTGTGCCCAAGAAACGGCGAACATTTTATTAGCCTGAGGCCACGTCTTCTTTTTCCTTTTGTTTTTTCGTGAATTGCTGTTGTTCCGCACAGTTTTTAGAATAGGGCCTATATTTCCAAAACATGAATTGCGTGGTGGAAAGTTGTTTTAATTTTCTAGTCTAGAATTGCTTTAGTTAGGCTACTGTTATTGTTGTTAGTAGAGGGTTCGATGGATGTAAACTAATCAGTATGACGACAATGATAGTATTCTACCGGTAGGCATAGGTGGTTTTGAATATTGTAATGATTCCAGTGTTTGGCTATTGAGAATTTATTAATGAGGTACCAGTAGGCTAACTTTCATGCTTGTTCGATGTCTGCAATCTGCCTGTGTGTTAGATGAGATGTGTAAAGTTGCTCACAAAAACTACTGTAAGCCAAGTAGCTATCTATTTACTACTAGAAGCCATAATTGCTTAAAATATAAAATTAACAACATCTCTTTTGTTTATTAGACCAAATCAATATTAAAAATAATTAGTTTCTTGCTAAACTAATTTATAATGTGCTCTGTAGCTTGAGCACTGGCAGGGAAAGCTGATCATCATATTAGCTATGTCTAGTGTGTCTTTTAAATGTAATAGTTTTAGGTTGTGTTTACATTGCAACACAGTGTTGCAATTTATTTTACAGGTAACATGGCAATTTAACACAGAATAAAACACACTTACTTGTTGTTGGGTAGTGTAAACCTATAGTCTGACCTCACCCAGGGTGAAAATAGCTGCAGGTTATTTCAGAGCAGCGCCCCTAGGGCGGCTAGTGAATGCCAGGTCTGTGTGTTGTTGCCATTGGAACTGAGTTAATGTTGCCAAACATCACTACCCATGCCTGTTTGAAAAGGCACTAACTTTAAAAAAAACAATGTATTAGGGATTTAGTTTGCCATATACCTATTTTATACTGCACAGACACTTCGTTGTCCATAGAATGGAACATCCCTTGTCTGAGATAACTCTTCTATCTCTTTCTCTCCCTCTCATTATCTCTCTCTTTCTCCCCCTCTCTCATATTCTCATACATGGCAATGTCTTAACAAAGGTGAAGATGACTCATTATACAGTATGGATAATAATAACTCCTTGGATGGATCTAGCATATGAATCAGAATCACTATTGGCAGAATATAAATCCAAGAACATTCCGCACACCAAGAGGTTTTTTACTACCCAGTAACTAAATGCATCCCTGACTCTTGGCAGTTTCCCAGTTGTTTGGCTACCATAAATGCTTTGTTCAGAGGCAAGTGTCCGCGCGGCAACAGTTTCTATTTTTTATGGTTTTTATTTTCAGTCGTGTTCTATAGCTAGTTTGGTCTGTCAGTGCACAATCTCACAAGCACTACTTTCATGGTGGTGTTCACTGGAGTTGGGTTTTGATACTCCTCTGCCTAAAGGCCACAGACGTCATGGATTTGGGAAGTTATTAGTGGCATGCACTGTCACCCTTGCATTCACTACTCCTTGCATGATGTCTCTGTGAAATACATGGCTGTTTTCTCCATTGTATAATCGCCCAGAAAGAACAATAGCCTTCTCTGTATGTCGTATGGTGCTTATACAGAACAAAAAGCTTGCTGTTTTGCGGAATGTTCTTTGAAAGCAACGTAGTAAGCTACATGTATCAAAACTATGGTGCTTCACTGCTTTTTCCAAATAAAGCAAGGTTGAGAGAAAGATTAATGCTGTGCAGGCAGTTGCTGTCATCTGGGCCACTCACCATGTTAACAATTATCGTAGCATGCAGTCCCATGACCTGGGGATAAGGTGCACTTCTCTGTAATTAGATGTGCTTTGCTTTGGCTGAATCCAGTCAACCCAGCAGTGGTAACAGAGTGTTTTCTACACCTGCCCAACATCTGAAGAACATCTGCTCTGGGGTTGTATGTGCTTGAGGTGTGTTTGCTACATTGTGTTACTTTAAGCATTTAACTGTGAGAATCAGTATCATACTAGTCTATTGTTTTGTGGCCTTCATTCAGAGTTTACTTCTAAATTTCTTCTAAATAAAGAAATACTGTATCTTATGATCAACCAATCGTTGCTAGTGAATTTATTAGAATTTCAATAGCTGCATTGTCCACTTAATTTTGATTGGCATCATCACTGCGTTGACAGCACTGGCTACAACAAACACTGATACAATTTTTATCTTTTTGGCAGATACAGTATATTGAAGACATACACATTGTGTTTATGAAAATATCTTAACACTAGAAGGTAACAACAGGGTAACAAGTACATTTTACAATTTGTTACCTCAAAACAGTCCTAAACAAAAATGTTTTTTAGCAAAATGAATGTGCACGTGAATGCTTAATATAATACAATTCATGTCCTACCATGCATCTTTCTACACCTTGCAACGGATAAGAAGGTGTTTATGGTGTATGTTCAGAACTTGTTAACCACCTACAGTACCTCACGGACTCTGTGGTAGAGTGGATTGGCACTGCTGGGCAAGAATGCTGAACCTCTCGTGAGTGACAGCATTCATTTCAATGCTGCTAAGTTTTAGGTGTAATGCATGGCTTGTTCAGAAGAAGGTCCATTTCACTTTGGTCTCTCTACAGTGCTGTACATTGTGCTCACCTGATTACTGAAAGGCTCCATGCTATGTTTCCATCCACTTCACTTTCCAGTTGGGCTTCAGCAGCAGCATGTACAACAGGCCTATGGATGCCATAAAAGCTCATTGTACTGTACAGGACATCTCCGCAAGCTTTTCCCAAATGCAAAGACTCAATGCGGGGACTAAGAAGTAAAGATGCTTGTATCTAGAAGCGGCAGCTGTGGCATTTTGCTTATGGGTGTGATGAGACATCAAATTCTCAGATTTTGGAATAAGATATTGATGGTGAAGTGGATGTGTAACTGCAACACACAGATTACCTTTAATCCAAGATTCTTGGATAAGAACGCCTCAGGATCCCCCAGTCAGAGCTGGTTAATGTGGCTCGGGAAAGGGAGGTTTGGGGTCCTCCACTGGAGCTGTTGCACCCACGACCCAACCACGGATAAGCGGGCGAAGATGGATGGATGGATGGATAGATGGATAATGTGTAGCGGTCTCTTATTTTTTTCTGCGGCAGTATATAGACCTTGACTGTTATGAAATAATTGTGTGTGTGTGTGTGTGTGTGTGTGTGTGTGTGTGTGCTGATTACACCTGTGATGTCAATCATCCCCCTTCCCTCCTGTAATACAGTACTCTCTCTGTTGTCAATATGACCAAAATGCACATCCCTAGTGTGAATGAAAGCCTGCATTTTCTAGTAAAACAATGCAAATACCTTGACTTCATTAGTAGTCTACTAGAGAGTGGGGCTGCTAGATTTTCCAGTCTGCAGTCCTGACCTGTTGCTGATTAAGAAAGTGTGGTGCATCATGAAGCACAAAATATGGCAATGACGGCCCTGTACAATTGTTAACCTAAATAATAGAAGGGGGAGGGGGGGCAATTCTACTTGATACACTTTACAAACGGGTGTCTTCAGCACATATTTAATAAGTGTAAGTAAAGTAAATATGATGTATAAAGTGGTAAACATAACTGCCCCAACTTTCTTCTTAATTAGTGTATATTTTTACAAAACAAGTAGTCACAAGAAACATAATTTAACGTGTTCAGGCTACAGGGTGAACAGGGTCGTTTTTATTTTTATTAGCATTTTCTATGCTTTCATATTGGGGTTGTACTTTCTTGACAATAACGATTCCTTTTTAAGACCTATAAACTGCTAAGACTCTGAAATAACAATAGATTAACCCTGGAATGCTGTGAATGCTAGTGTTAGGTCTGTGTGTGGGACCTATAACATTTAAACATGGTGCATTGGTGCCATGTCTCATATTAACGGGAGCACACCCAGGATGTGAGACAACTGATTAAAGGAATGTGCGTGTGTGTGTGTGCGCACACGCTTGCATGAATATACAAGGGAGCCTTTTGATTAAAGATTTCAGGAGAAAGGGGCCGTTGTGCTGTTTTGGGCCAAGGTCCAGGCCATGCTTCTAAAGTGGATCTTCACTCATCTTTGAGCTGTGTCCAGTGTAGATTGGAGGTTTAGCTGCAACATGATTCAGAAATGTCTTGTTAAAATTACAGAAAATCTATTGACATAAGTTAACAGTTCACGTACATTATTATACAATATTATTGAAGACAATATGAAATAGTGTCATGTTTAATTGGTACCGTTAATTGCTGGCATAATCCTGTTCAGTGATAGTCACAACGCTGGCTAACTCCATCAAGATCCACCTACTTGACAGGAGAGGCATTTTGATTGAAATGCACAATGACCAACTACTTAACTTAATGACCAAGTCGACCATTAAACGTACACTGAGGAATATGTTGAAACTTAACATGAGTCTGGCTGTTGGCAGGTCTTTTTTTAATCTGTTCATTAGATCCTACGGTTACTGCTTAAAATATACAGAAAGACTGAAATTAGTAAATAAGGCACTGCACTTAACATCACACCTGAATTTCAGATTCAGACTTGTGAGTGACAATGCTAACAGCCAATGAAAATCACCTTCCCCAAAGTGTTTTCGAGCTTACAGGGGTATACTGTATGTATCAGACATTCAGCACAGAGTTGCTTAGTTGTAGGCAGTGCTAATGGATGGACTAGTGATATAAGTAATAGCCTAAAGCAATAGCCTACAACTGTGCCTCAACAGCACAAAGCTTTTTCTTTACGGATATGACATGTTGAGCCATTTTCAGAACATAAAATCCAGATTTTTTAAAATGAAAATGGGACTATTTGTCAATATTAAGAACAGCATTGATGTGTTTCATTACAGTGCAGGCCTATTATTTAGTTTACAGCTAAATAAAACACGAAACAATTTATGGAGCAGTTATAGAGCAGCAGCCCAGAGCATGCATATATATATATATAACATATTGTTTTTGTATGCTCTTTCTGCAGTTCTCAAACCTGGGGCACTGCAAATCTTCAATGAGTGAGCCCCTGTAAGTCATTAGAGGGTATCTGATAAGACCTTTCCATATGATAATTTGTCTGGCATAGGGATTTCTATACTCTGTACATGTACCCAATTCATTCCAAATTTACGTTTGAAATGTATCCATATGACTTTCTTCCACTAGATGTCACCAGCCTCTCAGACCTATAATATTTAATATCTCTCCTTTATTGTCATGTTAAATATATGCTAGGGCATTGTCCACTAGCCTGTTGTGACCAGACCTAAAATTCACTTTGTGAAAAAGGTTTGGCAACGCTCCATTGGGAAGTGTTCACAGTCGTTTCCTCCTACTGGGCATAGACCTCTTGTTACTTTTGAAACTATTGGACATCGCTGAAACTATTGAACAGCGCGGAACCAATCGCAATTGCTACAACTGTTTTGATTGCCTCATCTAGCTCTACCACCATTTAGAAGCATGCAACGTCATCTCAGTACCCCATCCTGATTGGGTCGCCAGCAGGGTGGCTTTGCGGTAATGCGAGCATGGATTCCAGACTATAATCTCAGCGAAAGGAAATTGAGCTGAGAGTAATAGTCTTATATTGAAAGTTTCTCTGTGGTACTAGGTAGACTTGTGTTTTGAATCTAAAGGGAATTGCATTTGTTAGTCTAGTGGGAATATTGCTATTATTTGTGTCATGCAGTGCAGTTATATATGCGGACAACACACAACTCTACCTTCACATCAAAGCCCCTTTTCCTACACCCTCCCTCACCTCCTGCAATAAACAGCAATTAAACGGAACTCTATAATAGTCTTACCATATTATAGCAATATTACACTGTGTGTGTGTGTGTGTGTATGCATGCAGATATACATACTGTATCTATTGTGTGTACATTTCTACTGAACACCTTTCTGTATAGCAGGATGATATTACATACTCTGATGAATAATAGATGCAATATCTGCATAAGTACATTGACATGTTATAACTATAATTTAAACGTGATTTATAAAGAATTGAAATTTGGGATTTTATATTTGTACTGTTGACCACTGACAATCCAATTCTATGTTATTTGGGTCTAATTCAGATATACAAATGTTGCCACAATTTAGATCATAATTTTTAATTGTATCTGTTTGTGTGTATTGTCCAACTGTATAAAAAGTGTTATTATATTTTGCCTATCTTTCCTTTAATTCCATAAACTAATAAATGGCAGTGGTTTCACTAGAACAGCAGCCAATACACTTCACATGTACAATACAATTTGCAGTGTTTTATCTGATCACTTTTGCATTCTTCTCTTTACAGTAGTAAAGAGTGACTGAAAATGATGTCAGATGCCAGCGACATGTTGGCTGCGGCTCTGGAGCAGATGGATGGAATTATAGCAGGTAAAACTGTTCAGGTTAAGGATTTACTCATGACTACTCTTACCTAGGTCAGTTTTCACACATTCACCAATGTTAATAAATAAGATGATACATGTTTTTCATGTATTTGATTTGGATGGACAAAGTAGGAACCTCAGCACTGTACTTTACTGAGTGCAGTAACGCTTGGAAGGTCTAAATGTGCACTGCAGATAAAGTATATGCAATACGATTTCTATGAAATTATGAGACCATGTAATGTGCTCCAGGCGACATCAAACACATAGCGTATGCAGAATGGAATTAATCTTTCTCTGGCTACACGAGCAGCACACTAATGGCGAGTAATTTCCTGTTTACCTGTTTTTTTTTTTTTTTGGTTTAATTATAGACATTGACAGTTTATGATCCACTTGTAAAAGTACACCTCGTGTAAAAAAATATACAAATAGACTGTTTTACACTCCTCTGCAGCGTATATGCTCCACTTACATGATGCTCTCACGCCTAGTGTAGCCGTTTGGTTATTATGCAAGCATAGTGTTGCAGCTAGGGATGGCATGATCCAGTATGTTCAGTCCCGATACCGATGCAGATAACGACACTTTGGGTATCGGCCTTACCGAGTACCGATCCGATTCCAGTGTTAAAATAAGTTTTAAGTTAAATTGCAAAGTAAATGACAGCCAATCTCTATTTTATAAACCTCCTACTGATAGTGTGGCCTGGGTAGGTTAGTGGATGGCTGATGCTTGACAGTAGACCTACGTGTAAATTAATTTAATTGGATTAGCCCCATGGATCGGCTACAACTGTCCAATTGTCACAGGATCGTATCGGTGCCATCCCTAGTTGCAGCATACGCTACGCGGTCGATGTAGCCTGGACATTAATTTCAAAGCAACGAAGCAAAACAATATGTCTTTTCAATATAACTATTCCAGTGATATCTTATCCTGAGCAAGAATCCTGGTAAGCTACCTGTCGACACAGAGATGTCTCTTCCACTTATCCCCCGGCCATTTTCTCTGCTGCCGTTATGTTCCTCAGGCTCCAAGTCTCTGGACTACTCTAATGGCTTGTTTGACTGCCAGTCGCCCACCTCCCCGTTCATGGGCAGCCTGCGGGCCATGCATCTTCTGGAGGACCTGCGGAACGTTCTGGAGTTGATGGACTCTGAGGAGAGGGAGGGGCTGCGCTGCCAGATCCCAGACACCACTGCCGACAGCCTGGTGGAGTGGCTACAGAGCACCCTGGTGAGATACATGCACGGAACCCAGCTCACGTACTGCTGGGAGACTCAAGTGGTGTCCTCAGATGTCACTTGCATCTTGTGTCTGTGACTGTAGGCCTACTGTAGAGCTACACTAGGGCTAGAGAATAGGAGCAGTAGGAGCCTCAGGTGTGTATGTGGGGAGATGCACACTGACTTGTGAACTATTTAGCAGTGCTTTCAATAGTGTAACTTTTTAACAGATGCCATGGGAACACTGGCTTAACCGTGGGCAGTGTATGACAGAAGGAAGAAATATTGTTCTGCATCCTCACTTTGACAATGAGCGGGAGCTCAGCCATGGAGCTCTACCATGGACATTTAATACCTTAATCACGACACAGCGTTTTCAGTATTGTATTGGGTAGTTGTTGTCTTTGTTTTTTTTTTATGGCATGCAAAACCTTCTCAGACATCTGCTTCCATATACATGGTCAAGATATGGTTAGAAAAGACAATTCATGCTTACACTGAACTTGGACATACTTTTAAAAATGAGCGTCTTGTGCCTTTCTGCTCCTCCCTCTCTGCTCTCATAGACTCATGTTGTTCTTCAAGCTCAAATCAAAACAGTATTGCCACGCGGTCATCCGTGCGCCGTCTCGCACGTCGAAATCCAGGGCTGTGTAGAAGTATAGGATTATTTTTTCAATTTATCTTGCAATAGCTGACTTTACCTATAAGCCCTTTTTACACATTGTTTGTGCTAATTATCTGCATGATTGACCCTGCAGGCACAGCTAGTGATTTTCTCTATAGAGCGTAACAGTGACCGTCCACTTTTTTTTATTTTAAGCCTGGAACCAAGCCATCCAGCTACGAGAATGATCGTGACCATAAACAATCTGATTCGAAGCAAAAATCTTTAATAAAAATGGAAAAACGCAATGGTAGAAGACTGTGTACATAACATATTGTAATAGTGAAAGAACTGCTCATCCCATAACCCATTGCGAGTCCCAGAAAAAGCTAAATCTTCCTTGGTTCTTCTTAATTAGTTAACATATTGTGTATATTATACCATTAAAATATTATAATAGTTTTCATATTATTTATACTTGTAACATAAACAATTGTACTTTTCAGAGCTAGCGATACTCACTAGCCAACATGACTTTGCAGGGTTTAATAAATTTCCATGGTAACAGAGAGGCCCGAATGTCTCAGGATGGTATCACAAGCCAGCTCCACCAATAAGAGACGTCACTGTTACACTTATGGATTGTGTGTACTATAGTAGTTATCCGTGACTAAATCATGTTTATCATAATACACTTCTACCGGAGCATATACTATTGATTCACAACCTCGTAGCTGTTTGGCTTGGTTCCAAGATTAAAATACTTTATATAAGGTGGAGCAATAGAGCAGGATGGGTTGAGCAATGCCCTGGTACAACAGTACCAGAGCAGAGAATGCATACACTATGTTTTTACATGCTTGGAATGACCTGAGACTTTATAAAACCAGATGAGTTTCACGAGACTTAACGGAGAAGTGACTCTGTCACTCAATGTCATTGTTGCTCTGGTTACGGAAGACTCAGACACACCATGACCAGGCTTTGAAAAATGTTGGCATGAAATAACGTTACCCCCCCAGCTCAAGTAAAATAAGGAGGCTTTACAATTAGCCTACAGAGACACTGCAAACCTCGCTAAATCAAGTCAGTTTAGCCTGTGAAGTCCATGTTTGCCTGGACCATTATCTTTTACGGGCTTGGGTAAACCCCTAGTAATAGGCCTGCTACTACTAATAAGCATCATAATAATAACATTTTAAGTTGTGTAGGCCTAATTATGTAATACTGTGTCAGGTGGATGTATTATCTTGCAATGGTGAAATTAAGCATATAGATGTTTAACAAACCTTTTTTGTACATAAATCATATGCCTATTCTATCTCAACTCATGAAGAAATGTGAGCAAAAACAAAAGTGAAGGTACATTTATATTTCTGTTCAGTAATAATATGCAACTCTAAACATGTTGAGTGTAGCAGAGGACTGAAATTGATGCATAAAAAGCAAAAATTGGTGCATAAAAATTCACCAGAATGCGGGAAATTGTGTGTTTGAATCTCAAAATCTCCTGGGGGACAACCCAGACCCCTCCGTTTAATTTGTCTCCCGACCGCTTGCAAGGTATCCCTTATTGTTCCACATCCAACGTGGCAACCATAGTGTTGACTGGTTGACAAAGTGTGCCAACATAATAATTTAGTATGGTGAAATAATGAATATTTTATCAGGTAAAGCATTTTGCATACGGTGATGCCGTTTGTATTGTCAATACAATATGACGACGTGTGTCTCTATTGCCTGTACTATACAGCTTGGGTTCCTTTTCTCCTTTCACTATTTATTTCGGTTCGACAGGCTATGAAAACTTAGTTCTGGGTTCTTTACCTTGTGGGTAGTGCATCCTGTCATACAGCTATTAGGGAGGTTCTAGTTTTTTTGTAGAAGTCAGAAATGACGTTAACTTACTTGCTTAATGCAATGCTTAACGCAAACGTCAATGGATCGCAAACTGTTGGCATGGTTTTCAGGGTATGATCAAAATGATATTTTCATGCTGTGGGGGCTTTACATTTCCTAAATAGTTTGCTTCCTACATTCAAGTATCATACTTGTATGTGTGTAATGAGTTTCAAGCAGCGAAACAAACCAAATGTTTTTATTTTATTTTATGCAGAACCTGAGTCAGCCATTTCAGCAGATATTCTCTCAACATTTTTGTCTCCTCAGCACAAACATTGTTGTCTGAGTTACGTGTGCCTAAGAGTGTGAATAGAATAGGTGTTTGTGTTTGTCAGTGTCACAAAGTATTGTGAGCTGGGAAACGGTATGTTTTCCATGAGAACAATGGGCATTTGTGCCAAACAAAAGCCAAAGCTCCGGTGTAATACTGTAAGTCGCCCAGTGTGCACAGCACATTTGCTATTTGGCCATGTAAGGCTTTGTTGGTAGAGGATAAACATGTTCCTGCAGTCATACTGTCTCCTTTCTCTGAGATTATCATCTAATGATACAGTACATTCAAGGTTTTTACTACGTTTTCTCAAGGTTGACAGATGTTGTACTTAAACATGGCACTGTTTCGGCTAAATGCACATTACCAATGTCCTTTTTAAAAGGATGAATAAACTGTTTATCTGGATAATCAGACTTGGAACTACAATTCTGTTACCACCAAGTTACCGCTCCATTATTCAGTCTGACATATAAAGTGTACAGCGTTTCAGGGGGCTGAAACCAGGCTATTATTTTATTATATTATTCAGGTAGTATTGTATTCCTGTATGCTTTATTTTCAATGCTATGTTTCTTTTCCTCTCTGCAGTCCAACGGGCACATCTCTATGGGCACTGGTGACCACTATCAGGAAAGACTTTCCCGATTGGAGAGCGATAAGGAGTCCCTGGTGCTTCAGGTAGGTGCCTATCAATGATCACTTCCTTAAAGGTATAGAAAGCTATACCTTTATACCGCAGAGTGATATTTTTTTGATTTGAGCTCGAAGTTCAGAGAGGAATGACTCACCCTGCCTTTAAATGACTCAGTACATTAACTGCAGTGTTGTCTCATTGCAGGTGAGTGTACTGACTGACCAAGTTGAGGCTCAAGGAGAAAAGATCCGAGACCTGGACTTGAGTCTGTATGAGCACAGGGACAAACTCAATGCCACAGAGGAGATGCTTCAACAGGTAACAATTAGGCTCATGAAACATGGTTTAAACACCAAAGCATGGAAGGTTTTGGATTTATTAGAATACAACGCAAATTATAACTATCGTAACACACTTAACAGACTGCAAAGTTTAAACTGAAATGGTAAATTGCATATATGAGAGTGGAAGGGAGATATATAGTTGCTGTGTCATGCCACATCCATTTTGTGAAAATATTGTCTGATTTTATATGATTACAGAAACAAGTCACAAAACGTGTATTTTGTTTTGTGATACTTAAGCCCATGAAATACTTGTTTTTAACTACGCGTACACAAGATGGCTACCGCACGTATCCTGCGTTCCTTCCTTAAGACAATTTCCCTTCAACGCGTTCCTTCTGTTATTATTTTTTCCTGATATTAGAAAATATATCGGATACAGTGTAATTTCTGTGGTGCAAAGAGAATTTCTAAATACTGTTAAGACTCAGCCATGTTTATTTAATTGTTTTACTAATGCTGGTCATTACAGGAGCTGCTGTGCAGAACAGCACTGGAGACACAGAAAATGGACTTGATGTCAGAACTGTCCAACCTGAAGATGAAGCTGAATGCCATGGAGAAGGAGAGACTGGACTTTGATGACCGCTTTAGAGACAGTGAGGTTTGTTAAAGAAGTCATTTCATGCTCCTTTTCACTTGTTGACACAGTTGCTTGACTTCTCAATGCAATGTAGTTGACAAGCCTAGGTTAAAATACCACATAGTTTATGTGGAATAGCACATCATACAACAACTCTTTAGATAACGGTCTGATTTCAGTGACTGTTGCTTTAAATTTAACAAGTCACTGCCCACCCCGCCCCGACTTCCACTGTTTTACTGCTAGTACCGGTGCAGGCTACTCAAACGCGATTTAAACATAATTTTATGGGTTTTGGACCACATATGGTTTAATTTCAGCAGTGTTTGAAGGTGTTAATATTGCGCATGAATTCCGCCTTGCCATCCAGACTACAGTAATAGATACAGGTGGCAAAATGTAGTTCATTGTTGATCGTGTCAACAACACAGCAGCAGCTTGGTCACACAGCCCTGTGTAGGAACAGGGGTGGAACGTTTTGTTTAACCATGAATGAAGGTTCAATTTTTTCATAAATGAAGGTTCAATTATATCATAGCACAACATCGCAGCCATCCTTGCTAAACAGCCATGTACCCATAAGCACATATTAATTAATAAATAAAGGGTTACATAGCACGAAACCGCAGCTGTTCTTGCTGCTACAGGGCTATGATAGATAGGTGGTGAGCTGCTAGCAACTACACAAAGTGATAAGGTATTCAGTTAAACAAAAAACTTTTAAATTTAACAGAGACATATTCTATCTTTGTTATTATCACGGACATGACGTTAAATGTTTTGTATGAAATGAACGATCACTGACCCAGATAAAAGCATTATTACTCGCGGTACCAAAAGCGGCAATCAGCTTCCGGCATGGGATATTTCGGTATGACATGCAAGTGCGTCTTTATCAATGAGCAATGTTTAGGTTAAGTAAATCAACACATTATATAAGCAGCCCATTTCTAATCCGTTTACGGTTTCTGAACAATAGCCTATATTAATCTAATGTAGTTATTGATGTGCACATCACTCTTGATAATGTGCCTGTCCTGCAGACTCAACTTGGTTATGCTATGGTAGCCTGCAGTTACTGTATCAACAAATAGATTTACAGATTTGGTCATCTGCAAATGTTGAACATTAAACTTTTACTTACGGTTTGTGTATTGGCGATCAACATCTGTTCCTTGCCTTGTATACTACATAGCTGGCCATGTCCTCATAGGGGCGTTACCAAACAAACTGTGTGCAGTAATCTACGCAACATATGCAAGTTTCTCTCATTCGCCTGTTTCCCCGCCTCTCTTCCTTTTTCGCCATTACAGACCAGGAAGCTAACAGTCTACTTTGAAAGGCTTACTACTTCTCCGTGTCACATCGACACTGCTAATTCCAAAAACAACTAGAAATACTTGGTTTTCATGGAATGAGTCCATTAAGTGTGCACGTGCACACACAAACACATCATGAACCCTTACACCTGCATGGGAGTAGGATGTGTTGTTTCAAAGCAGCTGTGTGTCTGGGGGAAACTTATTATTTATTTATTTTAACATATCATTAATTAATTATTATTAAGAACCAAACTAAATCTAGCATTGCTGCAACACACCCAATTTCGTATTTCTCTCCTTAATGTATTTTATCATCTCTTGTGTCCTACCCTCTTGCCAAATATTTCACTAACAAACAGCAGAAAAAATGTATCTTGTGTCAAGAAATACTTGGAAGGCCTCTTAACACATTCTGTCATTGTCCAATATTTCCTTTATGACAGTATGACACTCACGAACTGCGGTACAGGCTGTCTGAGATGGAGAACGAGAGACTACAGTATGAAAAGAAATTAAAGTCTACAAAGGTATGTTGCCCTAGAGTCCTTAGTTCTCACATCTAGTATTGGGTCATCACTGATTTTAGTGTGTGACAGGAAAACATTTTTGCAATGTTTGTGGAAAACACAGGTGGAGATACTTGACTTTGGGCTGATTTAAGTCCTAATTTGAACTTGACTTGAAGAACGTTATTTGAGATTGTTTGACTGTTTTTGTATTTGTTGGAAATTGATAGTAGTGTTTATGCTTTCGGAAATAATGTCTATTTGAAAAGTTCTAGATATTACGATTCAGTAATATATTAAATTGGTGCTGAGCTTAAATTTGTTTCAACTGACAGAGTCAACGATTTTAAGCTAATGCACTTTTTTTGGGGGGTCAAACTTGGCGAATATCTACTCACTGTCCCATAGCTCCCTGTTATGTGTGTGTGCTGAAAGAGCAATTACTGTTGTTTGTACGGACCGCACCACACAACACTTTCACTGCCTTGATAATGCATTTCCATTGTGTGGGGCAGAGCTTCTGAGGCAGTACCCAATGGCACTGAATGGAGAGGTGTTTTTGTTTTGATAGAGAACAAATATCAAAAATCTTTCTCCAGAATGACTGACTCCACATTTTTAAATGAGTGAAAATGTACTAATATAAGGAAGCTTGCTCCCAACACGACTCACAGAACAACACTGAAATTGTGTGCAAGGTGGTTCAGGTCTTTTTAGACCCTAACTGACCCCTAATGGCACTTTCCATACTGTTTCCTCACACACCTTTCACTGCAGTCTTTGCTGTCATCCTATCACATTTTTTACATTTATTTTATAATCTACACTGTCTCAATTCTTTTCTCTTTTCCTTTCCTGGGTTTCTTTCTCTGCCACTAGTCGCTAATGGCCAAGCTTTCTAGCTTGAAAATCAAAATGGGCCAGGTGCAGTTTGAGAAACAGAGGAAGGAGCACACACTCCAGGCTATGAAGGTTAGCTGGCTACTACAGTACAGTATACAGTGTTTCCTGTCATATGATTTTGGTTTAGCCTTCCCAACCCCGCACTCCGGATGCTGTTTTCTCTTTTTGTTTTAAGAAGAAAACTGGTGTGCAGTGTTTTTCAGTTCTTAACCCATACAGGCTAAGTGACGTCTGTGAGTAATGCAATCCCTACATTTGCCTTATTGTAGGGTAGGCTATAGTGGAATTACCACTTTATATGGGTGACATTCTCACACCCCAAGTCAAACCACAGGTATGCCCTATTTTGTTTTTGCATGAGCTTTAGATTGCTGTCATTTCTTGATCCTTTTCCCATTTCCTTACTTGAAGCCTCTCTCTTTATACACAATAAAAAGTAACATGGATAGCTCAATGCGGTGAACGCAGTGTGCATCTGCTGATGCCGCCAAAGCGCACTCCGTCCTGGTACAGTGGTGTTTGTGTGATGTTTGTAGTGGTGGGAGGGTGTTGGGGCTGTTGGCGGGCATAAGAGACTGTTGTCATGCCTTGGAGCAGGACGAGCTGGCCATGCTGAGGAGGCAGCTGGACAGCAGAGACGTGGATCTGAGGAGGCTTCAGGACGAGCCCATGACCTTAAACAGCACAGAGCCTGCTGACAGAGGTGGGTGTGGCCACCGCTTTACAGAACAAGCTCCCTAACTGATGAAAGCTTTGCACTGCTGTTTCACCTCTGGTGACATTTTGATTTATTTTGATTAAACACTTTAACATCCACAATAATGAGTGAAAACTATAGCATACACACACTGTGCCTTCAAAGGTACTACAATGAATTTTGTAGTAGCCATGTTTCCCAGAGTAAAGGATTTTCCATGAGCCCTGTTGCTGCATTGCAAAAAGCTACAGTGACACAGTGGTTTACCATAGTGGTTTAGTTGGAACATGAACACTGATTGGGGAAATGGTGGGAAAACTATTAGCATTGCCCTATTTGTACTGTGTGTTACGCCTTGAATAGTTTACTAAATGAATTTGATTGGGGTTATTATAGATCAGGTTTGTTCAATACAAGCATAATAACAATTGTTTTTTTCCACCACACAGTTGTATTATTCTGTTTTGTTTGAATAGCATATTCATTAATTATTGGTACTAAAAATAAGTCACCGATATTCAGAAACTTCACCTAGTGTTTGTTTGATAACTCTTTGTCCTGTTTAGTCTCTCATCCAGATGAAACTCTTAAAAAGAGGCTGAAAGAAAAACGTAAGGGGGGCTTGTGTTTGCTTCTGCACTTGACAAACCTCAATCCTGCTGCATGTGGGCATGAGCCAACTTTGCTTATTCATTATAAGAGCTTAATACCTCGTTGTCTGAGAATATCCCTGCACCACCTCTGTAAAACTATGTAAATGTTAGGTGGCGTTTAGATTTAAAATGTCATAACCAGTGTAATATTGTGTGAAATGTTTTGTTGATGATCTGACAGAGCAACAAGGAATGTTTGCTTTGTGTTTTCAAGCTGAATTGAGGAATGAATGTTTACGTTATGGACAGTGTTGCTCATCCCTCTTTGCACTATTTAACCTCCTCAAAGCCATCCACAGTCACCTCCTGTGCAACTCCTAAACATCTATTCTCACTCTTTCCTTACCCTCCATTTGCCTCTTACAGACATCCATGTATGTGCACCACACTAACCCTCAATGCTGTACATATATTCAGTGTGAAAATCTCCATTGTAGCAAATGTTGTCATACATGTATACTTTTTGTGTCAGTCTGCATTCAGTTCAGTAGAGTGGATTATTGTTTTTTGATTATTATAAGGTCGGGGGGAACCATACAGTATACTGATAGATACTGTGTGTGTATATATATTAGGGCTGTAAGAATTTAATTATGATTAACTGATAATAACCAAATTTTTACCATTTTAATAACAAGATATGATAGATTTATGCTAAAAAAGCTATTTATTTTTGAATTAAATACAAACATTGGCATAAAGCTGGTCTATCATACACTATGTGTCTGATAACATCATACATACAATTTCTGTTTAAGGGAATAAGTGGAGATTTGGTACAGTAGACAAAACGGATACACCTAGATGGACCTTATGTGTTCAGGTTAGCCAGGTCATAGTTCTCCTGATCTGCATCTTTACTTTCTTGAGGTCTTACTTTGTTTTGTATTTTCTCAACCAGATGTGGAAGTGCAGAGAATGAAGAAGGCTGTTGAATCCTTGATGGCAGCCAATGAAGAGAAGGTAACTCAAGTATATGGTGTATTGTTAGGACTGTAACTGCACTTTTTTCGACATATTTGCAAAAATATACAATACAATACAATTGATAGCAATTAAAATGTTGTTTTTGTCTCGACAGGACCGAAAGATTGAGGAACTGAGGCAGTCCTTGCTACGGTATAAGAAAGTTCAAGACATGGTCATGTCAGTGCAAGGGAGGAAAGGTTGGTTTTCTTTTAAATTATAATCAGTTGGTTTAGCCTAAACAGTTGTGCCCTGCATATAAACCAGTGGTCTCAAATCATATGCTAAAGCAATGAGTACAAACAGTTTGATTTAACCTAAACAAAAGGTCGTCATTATATGAAAGAAAAAAAAAGAAAAAACTGTTAGGCGTTGCTCAAGAACGGTTCATGTTGCTGGTTGGACTTACAGTAACAGTAGGCTACAGCTCTGCACTGCAGAATGTGTCTTGTTGCACCAGTTAACAGGGCTGCTGACATGGAAGGGGGGGTGAATTGGGTCAGTTATCCCAGGCCCTGGGTCATGGGGGCCAAAAGGGCCATCTAACTTTTAAATAATTGATTGAAAGTTTGTCAAAAAACATTTTTGTCAAACATATTACTGTATTTGTGAGTCACATAAAAGCTTTTTATTTCTTCTTTCTATCTTTAATGATAGAAAGGACTCAAAAATAATAGTACTTTGCCAATACAATACAAAAATGTTTTAGTTGGTCATGCTACGGCAGAAGTTAAGTCTCACTGCAGTTCTATATCTGGCCACAGATTTTAATTGAATAAAATGGTAAATGGACTGCATTTATATAGGGCTTTTGTAACGTTCCATCCACTCAGCGCAGTACAGTATTGCCTCACATTCACCCATTCACACACACATTCATACACCGATGGTGATTGCTGCCATGCAAGGCGCGACCAACCACCGGGATCAGTTAGGGTTACGTGTCTTGCTCAAGGACACCTTGAGTGAGGTGTTAGCCAGGATTGAACCAGCGACGTCTGGATAATCTGTTGTCCCGCTCTACCACTGTGCCACTGTCGCCCCATTGGTAAGTTTGTGGTACTGTGGAGTTTCTGTGGGCAGAGGAGTCCTCTTTACAGCACTTGTATTTGAAGTGAACACATAACGAGATGATTGCAAGGTGAAACTCCAAATTACCATTAGCATTTAACCATTTATCATTAGCATTTTCTTTCCCCAAAGTGACTAACAATTAGTACATTTGTCAACAGATGAACAGACAATTGTAAGCAAATAATTTTGTTAGAATAATGACAGCATCATGTTATCAGGGCTAACATTACCACTAGTAGAGAACCGTGACTATGCAACCTTGGCCCTCTTAACCCCTTCACTCGTCAGGGGGAAAAAGCATCATATGACTAAAGCACGCATACATCATAATCTAATTTATAGGCCTATAGGTTAGTTACATAAGACATTAGGCATGGTAAATGGGCATGCATCATGACCGCAGAGTTAGTCACTTTAGCATACAGATTGACCGGTAGCCTATTCATCACAATGCATTTTCTTTAACCATAACCAACAAAACAGCCATCACATAATCAGGTGGCAAGCAGCCTATCGGTTATGATCGCAGTACTTAAAAACCATTTATGTCCACTGATAAGTAGGTCTACAAGTTTTCTTCTATTGTTTTTGGATGAAGTGGTTGATGGCTAGCCTCGCGAGACCATCCTGATCTTGCTAGCTTCAGTTTAATTTCGCCACCAGAATTAGTCTGGAAAACCTAGAAATTATTGCGGATGTGGCCGAGTAGCAACGGAACTTACTAATCAGCGTCATATTGATAGCTATACGGGTGTGGCTAAGTGTGCGTTGAGGTTTAGGTTTGCCTAGTTTCATCCAATCAACTATTTTTTTGAAAGTGCCTGCTCTTTACAAGCAGTTTCGATGCACGACTCCTAGGGGTGCACAATATATTGACTCAATATCGTTATCGCAATATTACGTTGAGCAAAATCATATCGAAAATGTTGCATAAAGTGCAATATTCAGCTATTTTGAGGAAAGAGCGTCCATTGGCTGTTTGGCTTAGTTGTGTTTGATTTAGACAGAAAAGTAAGATGTGTGGCTGAGGAAGCTAATGACAGAGATGGAAGAGGAAACATTAGTGGCCAAAATGAATGCCTTCTCGGTAGCTTGGAATTATTGTTGTTGTACCAGTTCAATATGACTCTAAGTTGAAAATGTGTTGTTTGATATGTTATGGATATATTTTGATGCATTTTCCCATAACCTTTGTGTTTTTACTTATGTTTAAAAATATCGAAATGAATACCGATATTGCAATTTTTATTATCAATATCGCAATATCAAATTTTTTCATTATCGAGCACCCCTAACGGCTCCCCAGATAGACTTGTGACTAACAATCAATCTGGCATGTCAGGTTATTTGATGGCGGGTCACAACCACCAGTTAAACTGATCTTTAATATAATAGGCTATTTTGTTTTCTTCATCAAATTAAGGAATAACTTAGAAGACATAGCCTATGTCTTACTTTTCCTATTTAAACTCTAAACACCATACAACTTACATTGTTTAGCCTGCAAACTAGCTGGTAGCTTTCCGATGATCTCTAACATTACCAAATCTGGAGACCAGTACATCTTCTCCATACTTAATGTATTGCATGTCAATACTAAAGATTTCTGTGCTCAAAACAAGCCCACATGCAGAACCACATGATTACTCAACCAGGAGTCATCAACCACAGTACAACTGATCTCGGTGGTTGGTCGCGCCTTGCATCGGTGTATGAATGTGTGTGTGAATGGGTGAGTGTGAGGCAATACTGTAAAGCGCTTTGAGTGGCCGGAAGGTTAGAAAAGCAATGCAGTCCATTTAACATTTACCATTTAACATTCTGACAATATAATATCATATTTTGTAAGAATACAATTCAGCCATTTGCATACAGTGAGTGGATGTGGACTACAAGCTGGTTTCTGTTTTGAGTGAAAGCCTACGTAGTCTTGCCTTCAGTAGCACATGGTTTTCAGCCACTGGTAAAGTAAGTCATGTTAATCTTGGAAGCATATGGCTGAATGGACATCTCTCACTTCAGAAAAGGCCAAAGATGGGGAGACAGATGATGGTGAAGGTTCTGGTACCACTTCTAGTACCACAGAGGCTGACAGACCTGGCGTTGTTGCCGGTACCGAAGAAGGCAGTAGCAGTGATGAAGTAATATATTTATTTATAGTTGTTACAGTTATTTATGCACATGGTTAATGTTCACTTATAAAATATGCAAAGTATTTTTTTTTTTTCAATTTATTGACCTTGATGGTAAAATGTTAGTTCTATTGCTCATTTTATCCCTTTATATACTGCCTTCAAATCTCTAATCTCTGCATTATGTAGATTTTACACATCTTAAAGTGTGTAACAATGGTCATTTAAAGTTTTAAAGTATATATGAAATGAATGAATCCCAGTGCAAATGAGCAATGTGTAAACTATCCTTCTTTCTGTCTTGTGTGTAGCTGGCAAGCCTTGCTGGAGTGAACACCCTTCCTCAACACATGACTGGCCCTGCCCACATGTCAGTTGCTGATGCAGAAACAATATTGGAGTTGGCCATCGACTCAGAAAGGTGAGTTTATGTCATGCATTTAGCTGCTTATGGTCTTTGTACTGCAAGTTCAAATGGCTGATGTTGAAATGCTGTTGATGTAGAATGTCTTACCCCCAATTTCCACCGGGTGCGTCTCTGTCACGTTCCGGCTCCGTCACCACCAAAGCGTCTCGGGAGCGTCTCGGGAGCGTCTCGGGAGCGTCCCGGAAGTGTCCCGGGAGCGTCTCGGGAGCGTCTCGGGAGCGTCCCAGAGCGTCTAAGAAATGGCTCTCCGCTCTGCTCCGCTAAAAATAGGCAGCAGTTCAATTTTTTGACAGAGACTCTTCTGGGACGCTTCTGAAAGCGACCAACTGCCAATCAGGCTTATTTGTTGCTATGGAAACTATGGGCCCCACAGAACCCCTTATATGAGCTCCAGGTCACTGTTTCAAACACAACTGTCTACAAAACACACATTTTGTGTAAGAGGCTGTAGAAGGAGGAGGTGCAGAGATGTATTTTGTTTAGAAAAGGATTGCTCAGTATATGTGTATATATATA
>JAODUE010014806.1:11323-25921 GCA_027564755.1 Amblyopsis hoosieri
CCCCCACCATTTTCTTTGTAAACAAAGTAACTGTTTGGTTTTTTTATTTTAATGTACTTTGTGGGTACTTTAAAAATTGGCAACACCATCCCCCCCCCCCCCCCCCACAGGTAAATGTGGTTGTGTCCAATGAGGGTGCAGCCTTTACCTGTCTACCTGCAGACATAGCTGGGTAAAGGGGAATACAATGAAATACCAATGTGCTGTCTGGGACCACTGCTGGGTGTGGTAGGTGGGCAATATATGCAGATTAAGCACTGTATTTGTTTGAGTGGGAAAGAGTCACAATGTCTGTAAAACACAGCAAGATGAGTTGCCTCTCTTAAAACTCACGTCCTGCATGATTTTTGATGTTTGAGACAATAAATAGGTCACAGGGAATGGTTAATTCAGGCTAATTCTGATTACTGTGTCTGCTGAAGGCAATAACTATGATTATTAATAAAATTATCAATCCACAGCCCTTCAGTCACAGGAGAGAGCCTCTCATCCAGTGGTACCTCGCCTGGCATACCTACCCCTGCCTGTGTGTGTGTGCGTGTGTGTGTGTGTGTGTGTGTGTGTGTGTGTGTGTGCGTGTGCATGTGTGTGTGCATGTGTGTGTGCATCTGTGTGTGTGTGTGTCCAGCCATGCATATTTCACATTTTGGTTTCCTTTCCACCTCCTCCACAGTGAAATCTCCTTTCCCACTGCTTCATCTTACTATAAATATTGAGTAGTGAGCACCCACTTCCTATAAACCAACTGCGTTTGTGTAGAAGGGAAATAAGTAGGTCTAGCTTCATTCTGCTGTTCCTGTAAATTATACCACAGTAGCAGTAACTATGCCCCTACATGCTAGTTTAATAAAGAGTGTTAATATTAACAATATCAAGCATAGATATGCACAGAAGTGGGAAGAGCTCTACACAGAGACGGCAAATGTGGCAGTTGGAGGAAAAGAACCAATCGTCTGCTTTGTAACTGCCAAGCATGAACCTATTTAGCCAATCGTGTGGTTGCACCGATGCAAGGCAACTGTTGCACATGTATAACCTGTGGGGAAAACTGCTTTTTAAACCTTCCTTTAGGGACAAAGTCACCAAACGTTATTATAAGATTTGACTTCTCAAGTCCCGGTGACCACTGATGGCTTTCTCCCAATTCATTTCAATACGGTCTTCCTAAATAACTGTCCAGGGTGTTTCAAAGATGGCTGCCAAGGCGAGACATGCCTACAAGGACTTTACTCTAAACACAACCGCCACCATCAGAGACACCAAGGCACAGCACAGGAGTTAACATACACAAAAACACATCCTCAATTAATTATTGATGGCATCTGGAAGCTGCTTTCCTTTTATCACCATCACAGGTCCCCGTCGCTGAGTCTGGTGTGTGTGGCAGGAAGCCAGGGGGAAATATGCTTTTTATGCCCCACTTAAAACAAGATACATCAGCACTGACGTGCCACGCGAAATAGAGGTTCTGCTGCTGATGATACACTGTACTGTATATATACAATATATATACACAGTATATATACAGTATATATACACAAAGTATATATAGCAAAGCAAAGCAAAACACATTCATTTGTATAGGACAATTCGTAGATTAAAAGCAATTCAGTGAAACATACTTTTATAAATTAAGCAGTACATATACAGCATTAAAATATATACAGCATAAAAAACACAATATAAAGAATCAGTTTGTAACCTAACCAAAAGCATATGAAAAAATATTTTAATCTGGATCATTTGGATAGTTATATTTGTGGTAAATCTAAAATATATATATACATACACACACACACACACACAATATATTTACCATTAAGTACGCATGGCAAATATCGTTTTTTGTTCTTCTATGGCATGCATAACTGTGGATGTCCACTCTGTTATATACTCCGTTACATCTTGCCATCGCTTTCCATGGCTACGGCAAGCCGGTGGTTGAATAGCATCTTGCACGGCTGGCAACACTAGTGGTGCATGAATGTGCGTGCGTACAGTATGGGTGAATGTGAGGCTGCACCGTAAAAAGATTTGAGTGGCAGGAAGGTTGGAAAGGCGCTATATAAATGCAGTCTATTTACCATTATTCATACACCACTGACCTACAGTGTTTCTCGTAAACACATGTAGTATACTTTTTAAATGTAATCTGTTACAGTTACTAGTTGCCAGACTAAAATTATAATCAGTAATAATTAAGGGATTACAGTTACTGAATTTTTGTAATCAGTTACTTCCCAAACATGATTCTTTTGCATTCTACCACCTCTGTTGGTAGTGCATATATAATGTAATATATAATGTAATGTAAACAGCACACTCTTCACATGAAATAATTACACCATGGGAGTTTTCATGTTTCATGTTGTGTTTCATATTTCAGTTTAAAGCATGTTGGCTGTTTTAACTTGTATTTTTTATCAGTCTGTTTTTTAAATCAACTAAAGCAGTTACTCTTCAAAGTGAATGACAGTATCTGGAACATACTAAACCTCTTATAGGCATATCTGCTTGAATGCAGAAGCACTGCCTTGCCTTGCCACTGTCACCGAAGATGGTGCTTATATGGAAGGAGGCACCGCCCCTCTCTTTACTGCAAGCTCGCAAACACTCTCTCCGTCTTTATCTCGGGTCCCCAACCGCTGTCTCTCTTTGTCCTCCCGCCGATCCATCAGGCCCTTTCATTTTTCTAGAGTGCCGTGTCTGTCCGTCTCTCAGCGGGCACTGTGCTGATCTCTCCATTCTTCCTCATGGAGAATATCAGTGTGGAGCTGAGCTCATCTCTCAGATGGATGTCCCTCCCTCCCTCTGTCTCTCAGATGCTCCACTCAAGGTTAAACACAAAAGAGAACAACAGACGTGCCCAGCCGCCCACCCCTGAGCACGGACACATGCTGGCAAGCCTAAACTCCACCGCGCGTGCCGTAAGCACAAACGGAGACACCCGTACGCACACTCAGACGCACGCAATCAAAAACAGACACATTGAAACGTCAACATGCGCGCGCAGCAATCAATGAGAGGTTAAACACAAACGCACGCACGTGCGCACATGCATACATACTCCTTAACATCATGCTGCTGCAGTGGCTCACGTGCACAGGTCCATGCACACACACACACACACACACACACATACACAATATAAAACACATGCCCCCACACACACACACGCACTGTCCTAAGGCCGAATACATCCAGGCCATCTCCAGCCACGCAATTATTAGATTTGCTATTCGTTCATGAAAATGTATTCAGCCTTCACGCGCAACGCATTCCAAATCAAATCTTCTAAAGGACGTTCGCATGTTGATTCAGACGCTGGCAGTCATTTTTTCACAAGGCACGGCGCCGGCAGCTTGTCGTCGCTCCCTCCATAAACAGTCCAAACAGCAACAGCAGGGCGCCCGCTGAAACCGCCTGCACCAATCAGAGCTATACAGGGCATGCACTACAGTGTGTGTGTGTGTGCGTGCGCGTGTGTGAGTGTGTGTGTGAGTGCGCATGCGGCTGCTGGGATGCGGCTCAGTCTCTGCTGGCATGCTTGAATGACGGCTGTCTAATTTGCAGAAACGGCGCGCACCTGAAACGGTAAAGGCAGCCCAGCGGGGTTCGTCGGGAGGACCCAGCGCGCCTCCCCGTTTGATTCCGCTAGTCTTTGATAGCTACAGCGGTGCTCATTGCTCCACATCACAGGCCGGCAGGCAGGCAGGACACACTTGCTGCATGGCAACGCAGATGGAAGACACCAGGGCTGTGCACACACAAGCGTCTGTGTCCCGGTCTGTCTGTTTCTCCACGTTTCCCTGCGTTTCCTGTTATGGTCAGTTGTCTGTCTGTCTGTCTGTCTGTCGTGTGTTTGTACAACGTTTCCCTTTTCAGCGTTTCCTGTTCACTGCGGTCTATTTTCCGCAGAGATGAGCAGAGAAGTGCTCCTGGGATGCTTTGGTGGTTACCTTGTGTTGACAAGAGCTCTGTGACAGAGACGGAAAGCGACAGGGTTCGGCGCTGTTCCGAAAGTTGTTTTAAACTAAAAGCGCTGGGAGTGCAGCACTAAAACGGAGAGCGCATACTGCGCTCCAAGCAGCGCTCAGCAATGTAAGTGCTGCTCATATGGTTTGCATTAAAAACAAGTGTTGTGAAACGCGGTGTAAACATGTTTGGGGAACGCAGGCCCTAACTGTACATGTTACCCAATAATGTGTCACTGATAAACCATCTGAAACCTGATCATAACTGGGTGCCATACTGTAGCATTCAGATATGGCTGTGGCTCAGATATGTGTATTAGGTTGTGGGATCGATCACCAACATTCCAGACCTACCTGTAAATGTCCTTGAGCAAAAAAAACCTACAGCTACGCCTCAAATGTTTTTTCAAATTGCACTCACCATAAGTGGCTTTGGATAAAAGCTACACATGCACATTTTCCCATAATGCATTGCTGCTTTTTGTGCCTCAAAATTGCCTTACTCGATATGCCATAAGCAAACTGAGCTACGGGCCAAACGTATTTGTAAACGCCATTTACTTATTTGTCCTGTGGGAGCCTCCGAATCTGGTTTGAACATTCAGTCCACTGTTCCTTTACACGCTGTGAAGCATTGCTTAGTAGTGAATAGTAACTCAGACCAGATTATCATATGGGGTTCCATTTGTGCTAAAAATGTGCCCACTGTCAACTAAATATGTGAAATGCCCACTGTCTATGCCCATTGTCTACAGTCACTGTCTATGCCGATTAAACATAACAAAACATTTGTCTGTCAGTTCAATTTTAAACTGTAATTCTGTCGGCTTGCTGCAGCACTCGCTGGTGTTTGACTGTTTTGACTTTTTTTCCCGATGTGTCATCTTCCCTGTCGTTTAACTGTTATGCATGTTGTCCTCCGCCGTCGAGTGAACTTGTGGAAAATGTTAGGCTGCTGTGCGCACATTAGGCTAACGCTACTGTACGCTACTACTCATGAAGTATCCTGAATTAATTTGAAGTGAAACGATACCAGAACGGTGTACGCAACACCACAGTCAAACATGGGAGTGGACACATCGGGACGACATACGCAACACCACAGTCAAACATGGGAGTGGACACATCGGGACGACATACGCAACACCACAGTCAAACATGGGAGTGGACACATCGGGACAACATACGCAACACCACAGTCAAACAGAGGACTCAACACATCAGGACAACATGCGTAACAACAAACAAACAACACACGAGTGCTGCAACAAGTATAAAGTGGAACTGACACAAATGTTTTGTAAGGTGATCAATCAACAATGTCAAAATACCTTTGTCACAACCAAAGCACAGTTCAAAGTTGAACTGACATGAGCAATCAACATACTCGACATACTCGACATACATACATGGTCATACTTCTTGGCACAAATGGAACCCCATACACAATATCACAGATTGATGTTTCCGTAGTGATACAGACCAGAGCATTTGCAACACAGACTCAATGTAACCTGAGGGCAGGCTACTAATATACTGAAACTTTGTTACTGCTGTTGTTATGGCTACCGCTACTGCTGTTGCTGTTGTTGTTTGTGTTGTTGTAGTCGTTGCTGTTGATTTGTTTTGTCATTGTCGTTTTCGTTGTCGTTGCTGTCGTTGCTGTTGATGATGTTGTTGATGATGATGATGATGATGTTGTAGTTTATGTTGTTGTGGCTCTTGTCGCTGTGGAGCCGTCCTCCATAAAGGCTTGCCGTCAGCAGGGCAGGGCCAGCAGTGCTGTGTGACGGCTGAGTGGTCAGCCAGGGGGATGAGGTGGGAAAGGCATGGCCGGAGAGGCTACCATCTGCTGGGCAGAGATGTGTGGATCTCCACACCCAGGCCCCCTCTTGGCAAAGGCCGACAGAGAGGGCTGCTCAAGGACTAGTGAAGGATGCACCAGGCACCAGCACCACACACAGACAGACAGACAGGCACCACACACAGACAGGCACCGCAGACAGACAGACAGACAGGCACCACAGACAGACAGACACCACACACAGACAGACAGACAGGCACCACAGACAGACAGACACCACAGACAGACAGACAGGCACCACAGACAGACAGACACCACACACAGACAGACAGACAGGCACCACAGACAGACAGACACCACAGACAGACAGACAGGCACCACAGACAGACAGACACCACAGACAGACAGACAGGCACCACAGACAGACAGGCACCAGCCCCGGCACACACACAGACAGACAGGCACCACAGACAGACAGACACCACACACAGACAGACAGACAGGCACCACAGACAGACAGACACCGCAGACAGACAGACAGACAGACAGGCACCACAGACAGACAGACACCACACACAGACAGACAGACAGACAGGCACCACAGACAGACAGACACCACAGACAGACAGGCAGGCACCACAGACAGACAGGCACCAGCCCCGGCACACACACAGACAGACAGGCACCACAGACAGACAGGCACCAGCACCACACACAGACAGACAGACAGGCACCACAGACAGACAGACACCACAGACAGACAGGCACCACAGACAGACAGACACCACAGACAGACAGGCACCACAGACAGACAGGTTCTTACACATGCTACAGTACTTAGTGTTCCCTATAAGTGCGTCCTCTGTCTGTTTCTCGTGCACGTCACTGGCACATTTGTACGCTTCACAGAAAGTCACGTCTGGGACATCCAGGCACAGCCAAAACGATGGCTAGAACAAGGTTAGCTAATCCTTCTCCTCAAAAGCATTAATGAATGCTTACTTTCTCAAGGAAAACAAATGCAGATATGATTAATGGACTCATTTCCCTCCAAATGCAATCCCTCTTGGCGACTAACCTATGATGTCACTGGGAGCACTGAACATGGCTGATTAATATTCATACATACACGTTTACTCGTTTCCACTGACCCTGTTGGCTGTAAGCCCATTTTATGTGTCTATCTAAAACACCTTTATCTCTCCCATTGATGTCTACCATTTACAGACACCAGCCCACACTCAAACAAAGGAAAATGCACAAAACGACTTTTCATACCAAGGAGTGCCGTGCAAATTCAGCATTAATATGATCAATTTCAGTTTACACTCCTCTATCCTATTGCAGAAGCATCACCCACACATGGCTGATTATGTTTGCAGCACAGCTGTGCATTTGCCTCATACGGGGAGGGGTAGAGAACAGTGTGAGCCTATGAGGGCCAGGTAAATGCATATTAAAGAGTAACTGCACCCTAAATTGTGTTTTTTTTTTTTTGCGGTAAATAATAGGATTGATCCGTGATGCGTTGGTGTTAATAATGACAGAATTACAAATGTTATTAAAAAAAACATGATTTTATGGGTTAAAAATGGCTCCACGCTTCATATCTGTTAAAAACGGTCTGGTTTCCAACAATACTTCTCGACCGCTTATGCGTCCTCAAATTAAAATGTTAACTTTATTGTTATTGTTTTTTTTTTGCATTTTTCAGTTGTGCAATGTCAGGTTCAGAGCTGGGGTGAAGTTATATTTTACGTAAATTAAGTGTCTCTTTAATTAAAAATATAAAAAGATAAAAAAGATATGTGCAGAGGTTTTCTGATGACAGTTAATCTCCCATATTGTGACATTGTCTTATATCTTAAATAAATTGCTCAGGAGTATTCAACAGTGTTCTTGTGAGATCTTTGAAAGTCAACAAAAATTAAAATTTGCCTTTGACTTCTGAATTAATGGCATTTTATGTTTGAGTTCACATCATCCATTTTGGTCACCTCCTTTTGAAGTCACTGCACTTTGAAACAGACGGTCCTGAAAGACCGACGTCATTAATGTCTTCTCTCTGAAGACCATTTCTTTATACCTGTACAGAGGCTTTCTGTCTCTTAAACGAGGTCTTCATTAAATTTCTGGAAGTCTCCATGCCACTTGATACACAAAGGACTCTTTATAGTCTGTTAAGAGGTATTCCTTTCTGTCTGCCTGCACCATCAAACTTTCTTTTAATCATCTATTGTGCAGCTAAATGATTATGTGCCAAACACAAACAGGCTCATGCAGAATGTGGGTTTCAATTGATTGACTTTGATGCTGTAAAATAGGCAATTTGTATTCATGTTTACCTACATGAGTACATGCATTAGCCCTTTCATATGCAGTTTATACAACGTTGCATGTATACTATACTCACTGGATACGGCCATATTTATGCATGCTATACTTACGGCATGTATCTCAGCAGCTTTTGTGATTGTTTTTTAGCAGGATTTAAGAGTTCTCCTAATGCTTTGTGTGAAGACGAACCCAGGATATACAGGCCATTGTTACCACAGAAAAGCAAACATGTCCTGAATGGGGCTCCCGGTAACGGCCATACCATTAACTGTATATATAAATGGACAACCCCTCTGTTTCATCACCATAGACTGTATATAAATGGACAAACCCTCCGTGACGTCACCCATAGACTGTATATATAAATGGACAGACCCTCTGTGTCATCACCATAGACTGTATATAAATGGACAAACCCTCTGTGACGTCAACATAGACTGTATATATAAATGGACAAACCCTCTGTGACGTCACCCATAGGTTTTCTCAAGAACGGGTTAGAAGGCTCTGGCTGTCGCCATCATTGCAGTACCTCACTCAGCCTCTAATGCCCCCCTACCCCACTATTCATTATAATGGGAAACATGTACATGTATGGCTTATACATTTTTTACTGACTAACTGTACAATTGTCATGAACGGGGAGACTAGTCAGAGAGGCAAAACTGTTTTATGGAAACAAGGATGTAAACATGATTATTCTTGGTGTAAAGTTAGACATTTTAACATGGGAGTCTATGGGGATTGAGTCCCTTTTGCAGCCAGCCTCAAGTGGCCATTAGAGGAACTACAGTTTTTGGCACTTTTGCATTGTATTCATTTCTCAGCGTCGGAGGTTCCTGCTATATCTTGGAATGAGATGAGGCCAGGTGCCGTCTGGCCACCTGTGTCCCCAGTCCCGACGGGAAACCTTTTGGACCAAAAAGCCCCACTGATAGCCAAACAGTCTCTAATGGCGCTGAATGGCTGCCCTTGCTTAATTGCTGCAACCGCTGTTTTAATCAGTACCTTTTATTATTAATTAAATATGGCTGGTGGTTTCACTCAGTGTGTGAACCATCATTTTCATGTCTGGTAAAGACCTTTATGAGAAACGTGAGTGCGTTACAGTAGATACACACGATTATGAATGTGAATATTTCAGTTAGCTGAAATGCTAGATTGCATTGACTTGTTTGTCCTTTTCTTTTGTGTTCTAACGAATGAACGGATTATATGGATTGACCCGTAACCTTCGACGTGACCCAGGCAAAAGGGCGTCCCTTGTGGCAGTGTCCTCCACCCAACCCCTTCCCTCCACAAATCTCCTACCCCGCTCGCTCACCCACCTCGCACCACGATGGTGGTGGACTTCTTGGCTGGGTTGCCCACGTTGTTGCTGGCCACGCAACTGTATGCGCCGGCCTCGTCGGAGGAGACGGCGGGCAGGGTCAGCGTGCCGCCCTTCACCACGCTGCGCGCCGGCAGGCTGTCGCCTGTGCCCACCCAGGACAGGACGGGCGCAGGCTCTCCGCCCGTGGTGATGCACACCAACGACACAGTCTGGCCGGGGTTCACCACGATTGGGTCCTCCACCAGCAGCTTGATGGACGGAGAGGCTGGGAGGGGTGGAGGGGGTAAACATTAAAGGTGGAGTCAGCTATCATGGAGATGCTGGGAGGACCTAACATATAAATAAAGGTGTCAATATGTATTTAAATGTTAAGGTGGAGTCACTTATCCTGCAGAAATTCCGTTGATATTTAACTCGAGGGTAGGAGCTAGAAGCAAAGGGGAGGAGGCAGGGGAAGAGCTATGAGCAAAGGGGAGGAGCTAGGAGCAAAGGGGAGGGGCCAACCTGTCTTGTTGGTGAGCCTGAAGATGACGCTGCGGTCTGGGATCCCACACACGTTCCTGACAGACGCGATGCAGCTGTAGTTGGCGTAGTCCTGCGGTCGCAGGTTCTTCAGCTTCAAGATCTTTGTCTCCCCCTGCAGCTCAGAGAAGAAACAACACTGGTGTGCAAATGTGTGCAATAAACAAGCGATACACACCAGAGCCATGTAGAGAGAGAGAGTTGCGTTAACTCCCTTCACTCCAATGGACAGTTTGGTTCACAGCAATGGCGGATCGTGGAGCCTCAAAATATAGTTCCCAGAAGTTAGCCGCAAATACTAAAAGTTCCCTCTAAATTATATTTTAAATGTAAATCAGTGCTTTTATTGACTACTAATTATGAAAAACTAAAGTTATATAGCTTGATATATATATAAAACACCACCAAGCACCACCAAGCACTTTCTGGAACCTTTTTTTGCCATAGGTTTTGCCTCTCCGTGAACCAGGTAACCATTGAAAATTTCGAACTTCCGTCGGCTATTGCCTATGGCATGCACATTGTAGTTTTAAAATACATAAATTAAGTATAAAGGGTAACACTTTATTTGAAGATGTGTTCATCTTCAAATAAATTCATGTCATAACTATGACACGAAACCAGTCATGAACAGTTGTCAAGTTGTCAAGTTGTCATGACAAAGACTTTGACAGGTTATGTTGTCTTGGGTAATGACAAGTTGTCATGACAAAGACAATAACAGGTTACGTTGTCTTGGGTAATGACAAGTTGTCATGACAAAGACAATAACAGGTTATGTTGTCTTGGGTAATGACAAGTTGTCATGACAAAGACAATAACAGGTTATATAATTTTAGTTAATGTCAAGTTGTCATGACAAAGACAGAGCCCAAACAATGTCAACTTGACGTTAAACATTATTTACCAAATTACAGCTAATGACAACAGTCATAAACATTCATTGATGTTCATGACAGGTGTTGTGTCATGGTTATGACAGTGTTATGTCAGTCTTAATGAACACAACTTCAAATAAAGTGTTACCGTAGAAAGTAAAGCATAAAAAGAAATAAATAGTAAAAAATTTTGAAATGTATATGTAATATTTTCTGCGGCTGTATATACTGTGCACAGTACACACACAATGTACACTGTACACAGTATACACATACATAAGGTAGACTGTACATACAGCCGCGGAAGAACTTAAGAGACCACCGCAGGAGTTTCTCTGATTTTTACTATTCATACATTTTGATCTAATACACTATATTGTAAGAGGTAGTGCCCCGAGGCCTCAGTCTATAATAATATCTAAAAGTGTAGGTGAATTCACTACAACATGTATTTTTAGATTTATATAAATATACATTTTCTATTTATGTTATATATTTTATTTATTTATTTATTTATATATACTATATTTTAAAGAAAGTGCAGTGGTCTCTTAATTCTTTTCGCAGCTGTATATATCAGAATCTTCAAAGCAACACCATTTGAGGAATACTGAGAGCTGAATGATACATCATGTCATCTTTAAATATGGGTCAAAGAGAGAAGATTTTCTTATTTCTGTTCTGCTGTCTGCTACTGAAAATCAAGCGCGTTCCTCTGTGTGCCATCTGAGATCATAGGCATTACTGGAGAAGAACGACATTCAGGGAATGTTGCTAAAAGGTTTATTCTGCCCGGCGGTGCCCAAGCCGCGGCTCGGGACCCCCGAGGGGTAGCTGGATGCTTCTGGAGCTTTGTGAGGTTAACATGATCCCAGTGAACTGCTGAATGCAAAGTTCTAATGTAAACTAAAATAATAATAATAAAATAAAATAAAAACACTAAATACAATATACCGTAAATAATGGCTGAACGATTAGCCAAAAAGTAATCGAAACCGACATTCAGAACCTCTAACCGACGTAATTTTCCCTTCGATTTTTATTTTTTAATGCTGTTCAATCAAGCACGTTGGAAAAAGGGGGACGTGTGCTTTAAAGATATACCTATTTGTTGGGACCCGGACACGGGACACCCTTCTTGAAATCGTGACAAAACCCAGGCACAGCAATAAATCCATAGACTGCAATAAACTAGTAATATCTACTGAGAAAAACGCTGCTGTCTTAATACCAATAGTAACCACGACGACAGACAAATGGAATCTACTTCACGTCACTGGCTCGTAACATCGCAGTTTCGCTGGCGTCACATAAGCATTAATCAGAGCAGAACAGACTCCTATATGCGTGACAGACCACTTACTATAAAACAAGGTGGGCTTACTGCTAATCTATCTACGCCTCATAGGTCTTGTACAGCCTTCCAGATAGCATCCTTCTTCCTTGCAGCTTCGTAGCAAATATATAACTTTATTGCCGGCGCCGCCCCCCTTCTTGGTATATTTTGCACCAGCATGTAGGCTGGTGCAAGTCAACTATTTCAATGAGACAATCCTAAATAAATACAATTTCTCGAACAATGGTTCTGAAATATCACAGACCGAAATGCTTGACATTGGTTGGGACAATGAGGGAAATGTAACCTGACACGCCAGAGGAATTGTTGTCACAAGTCAATCTGGGGAGCCGTACATTGAAACTGTTTCTGAATGGCTGTACGTTACAGAAAATACTTGGCAGCTGACTGGATGAGCCATCGGGTCGTTTTCACTGTCGGCGCCACATAAACCACACCCGTATAGCTGTAATCGAAAGGTACCCTACACCCTCCATTATACAACATTGGTCCCCTAAACTCCCCCATTATACAAAAAGGTCCCTTAAACCCCCATTATACAACAAATTACCCTGAAACTCTTCCATTATACAACAAAGATCCCTTAATCTTCCCCATTACACAACAAAGGTCCCTTAAACTCCTTAATTATGCAACAAAGACCCTTTACACTCCCCCATTACACAACAAAGGTCCCTTAAATTCCCCCATTATACAACAAAGGAACCCTATACTACTGGCTCAGTGTTCACTGAGATTATCTGGATGTTGGACCAGTGGGGGTGTGGTGTGTGATGACATTGAGGTCAAGTGTTTGTTTCTAAACATTGGTAGAGCTAGATGAAGTGATACAAGCTACTGTAGAGGTATGCACTCTTGTTGGGTTTCGAATCGAACCACGTGTTTCCTGTAATGACATTCCAACCATTAGGGGATATCTGAAACCACATAGAGGACGGTGTGCTTCCTCTTTTCCTAAGTGTCCCCATAGACCATATTTATGCATGTGCCATCAAATAGCTCCATTTTACACGCTGTTATTGTGCTATATTCAGCCGCACTATGCCAGAGCATTATGAGCTGGATGGTAACAGACATCTGAAAAGAGCAGAGCTCCCACAATGAAAGCGGAGCACTGGGTCTCAGTTAATTATGAGCCTCTTCCAGCGCACACACTTTAAAATGCCACCCCTGTGTTTCGCTCTATAGGCACATGGCAACGAATGGCAGTTAGTGCGAGGGAGGTGTGCTAAAGCTGAGGGGAGAGAGAGAGAGAGAGAGAGAGAGAGAGAGAGAGAGAGAGAGAGGTGGAGGAATGAGAGATAGATGAAGGAGATAGGAGCGATGAAGATGAAGACGAGATAGGGAAGGAGATGAAGAGGGAATTAACTAGGAGCAAAGGAAGAATTCGCGGGTACCTTATGAGGTTCAGGTGGCCAGGTCCTTGGGGCTTTTTATACACTCCATTCATTTCCAGCTTTTCCCATTTGGCCAAACACCAATTTATCTTCCCTCTCTCCCCCTCTCTCCCCCTCTCTCCCCCTCTCTCCCCCTCTCTCTGTTGCCTCTCCTCTCCAGTCTCACGGCTGTGCTGCTACAGTCACATCACTCTCACGTCTTACCGTTCACCTCTCGCTCTGCCTCGCTCAACTGAAGACGGAGGAATAACGGACTGTAATGGTGATGACAGCCGACAGTGTCTGCGATGAGAGGACCTTCGTCTCTCTCTCTCTCTCTACCGCGAGAGGGAATCCGCCAAAGCACTTTCTGAACTATTTGTGTGCAGTCTGAATGCACGCCTAACCAAAGTCATCTTAGGCAGGTCTGGCCGCTAGGCAGCCATCTTGGTAACGCTCCTTACAGCCAAGTCTGGCCGCTAGACAGCCATCTTGGTAACGCTCCTTACAGCCAAGTCTGGCCTCTTGACGGCCAACTTGGTAACGCTCCTTACAGCCAAGTCTGGCTTCTTGACAGCCATCTTAGTAACGCTCCTTACAGCCAAGTCTGGCCGCTAGGCAGCCATCTTGGTAACCACACAATTTACTTAAATGTATACAAGTAATTCTCGAGAATGTTTGTTATATTCAAATGTCATAGGATGCTCCCTCAGAAACTCAACGCTACACTTTGGACATGCATTGAAAATGCTAGAATGTTGTTGTTTATTTTCATATTTACGGCGTAATGTCGGCTGTGTAGAAGTACCAAATAATTTTTTTCAGCACGAACAAGATAGCGGATTGTGAGAAGATATTTGGTCAATTTGATTAAACGTGTATTAGCTTACATTCGCTTATCTTTGGGCGGTCCGCCTCCTCTATATAAAGTATTTTGGTAATTCTCCCATAGAGTTATATTGAGGACTCTCTAAGTGGTCTGTCTCCTCTATATAATGTCTCTGGTACTTCTCCCAT